>NW_019379721.1:290617-308428 GCF_000648655.2 Copidosoma floridanum
GAGCCAACGGGACAGTCTCCATTTATTTTTTTATTTCTCAAAATAAAAAAATCATGTCAATGGCATGGACTGGCATAGCATCAATTTTGCTTTCAAAGGGGATGACCAGTCATAGAACTCTTAGACTTTCTTTAGATCTTAATAATATAGAGAGTGCATTTTTAAAATTCGAGTCAGATAAAAAAAAATTGAGAGAAGTTGGTTTAATTATTTAGGATGAGGCTCTAATGATTCCAAAAAGAGCATTGGAAATAGTAGACAGAACGTTAAAAGATTTATTTGAAACTAAAAAATATTTTGGAAGTAAATTAATTACTCTAGGAGGTGATTTTCGTCAGATTTTTCCAGTGATGAAAAACGGCAATAGAAAAATGATACTTAAACGAACTATTGAATCTTCATTTTTATGGAACTCATTCCAAATTTTAAAATTAGAAATCAATTTTCGTTCTAACCATAAGGGGTTTTCAAAATTATTATTAAAAATTGGGGAAGGATAAATAAAAACTTGTGATATTCTTAAAATTTGGGTCTCACGTAATGTATGTTCTTAAATATTTTGTAATATTAACATTTGTTCGATGAATAGTGTTACACTTACATCGTATAACGAGAACACCTCTTATTTTAATAATAAAACTCTTAAAAAATTAACTGGAAAAATTAAAAATTACCATAGGATAGATAACACAACTCATATAGGGGTTAATAAATTGGATCATAATATTTATTTAATTTTTCTGTTGGAAATGTTGAACAATGTTCGTGAAGGATAACCACCTCATGAACTAAATCTGAAAATTGGTACAATAGTGATGTTACTGAGAAATTTTAGTATATCAGATGAACTCTGTAATGACACATGTTTACAAAACACCTAATTATTACAGTATAATTTAGAAGAAGAAATAATAACTGAAGAAAAAATTGGAACTAGAGTCTTCATTCCAAGAATAACTTTAGACACAGGAAACTCCTAAACATTACTGTTTATTTTGTATAGTAAACAATTTCTAATTGCGGCATTCGTTATGACAATAAACCAATCCCAAGGTCAAAGATTCGATAATGTAGGTTTGTATTTTAAAAAACCCTTATTTTCTCATGTTCAATTATATGTGGCTTTACTAAGATGCAAAGATGAAAATAATTTGTTTATTCAAGTAGTAAAGCAAAAAAGTACAGAAATAAAAAATATCGTTAGGAGAGAGATTTTTACATAATTTATTGACTTTACTTGATGATTTTTATAGATAAATCGGCAATATTCATGGTAATGAATTAACGTTACTTATTAATGTTTCATCATTTAACAAGTATACATGACATGATGTATGAAAAATGGTGGGGGGGCTATCGTGGGTCTGTGGAGCGACGGGCAAAATTGTGTGGGGAGTCTGTGGGGGGTCTTAGGAAAAAGTTACAAAATATCAAATTAGCGATAAAAACGGTCAAATTAAAGCTTATTTGTAGGGGGGTTATGGGGGGTCTGTGAGAGGGCTGTGGAGGGTCTGTGGAAGGGCTGTGGGGGGTATACGTGGAATGCCTCACACAAATAACTATATAATACAGGATGATATATATAGATAAATATCTTACTGATATATAAAGCAAAGTCGCTAAAACCGTTGTAATTGCTAACCGCGAAAACTAGAGAACCGATGTGATAAAATTTTACACGCTGATTCTTGACACTTCCTAGATGGTTTTAGTGCAGTTTTTATCTTATAGCTTTTAGCATAAATATAATAACAATAGCAATAAATAAGCTCAAAGTTTTGCAAAAATACGCCAGCTTTTTACTTCAGTTCAGTAGGATACGCTAGGTGGTGTTGACATAAAATTGAGGCTACCTGCAACATAATTAAATAAGTGTGGTTATAATACGCCGGAGAGTCTCGAAAATTTCTGCAGTCGTCTACCAGAAGTTCATCGAGCTGCATCGTTAATTTAGATGATAGTTGTGCAACTGGGTAACCCGGTTTCCGACGATACTTTTCTCTAATGGGCAAGAGACCTAGGTCTACATCTACCCTCAATCTCCAGGATTGACGAGTTCCACCAACAAAAAATTATTCTAACCGATAACGTCTCCCGAGGAATACCAGGAGACGCATCTAGCCAGAGCACAACCTGCTTCAAGACTTCAAAGTTTTGTGGCCGTTTTACTATTCCGCCTGGTGCCGTCAGAGAATTTTTGGCTACAAATGTAAGCCCGGGAAGACAGCCCTGAGGGGCTCGGGCAGCCTCAATGGCTACCTTCTCAGTGTTTGAGCCCCCAACGGTATACCTACATCTTCCTGAGTAACGATGAGTGGTTGGTTATCCGGGAAATGACCCGAAGACGAGATATTCTTTGGTTAGCGGCTTTGGAATAGCTGGAAGTTTCACCACCAGCCCTTTTTAGCGCCATTATAATCAGGTTCTCTACTTAACCATCAATCTCATCGGTTCTTTTAAAGGCCACCTAAGTTTAAACCACCTTGCAAACAAGTACATTTTTACTACCATTTCCGGAAGCGATTTGTGGACTAAAAGACTATATTAACTAAAGACGGCCACTATTAAACCAAGTCAGTCATTTTCTGGCAGTTATCATGAGCGGAGTTGTTCTTCGTAAGGCTAGAAACCCCGGTAACGGACGACCCTATATTACCCTATCGACTTGAAGCATTCAACCAGGAATTATCGATCCTCTCTAAGGTCTGCGCTGGGCGAACCTAACAGCTATGAATGGAATAAAAAACTTGAGCCAACGGGACAGTCTCCAATGGGCAAGCATCACGAACTAATGTCCCCATCTTAGATCATCCAAAACAACTGAGTCTGCAAAAAAAAGGTTTTTTAGACACCAACGTCTTCGATGTTGTACCGGGAGACGTTGAAAAAGATCTCCACAACTACCTCCAAAGCTTCGGACTTTGTAATTTTTCTCACGATCAGTCTGGGGCTTTAATAGCAGGCGAGAGACGATTACCCTGAGGTATCCAGGCAGTCACAATTACTGTTAACTTTAGTCAAGAAAGAGTTTACTTAGGAAGCTTACTGGTCTTTTGTAGGGCCATTGGACGTCGAACTACCTTGCCAACAAATATATTAAAATTTAACAAAGTTGACAGATAACAGCCTTTAAAGGTTACAATAGTCTTAAGCATGACAAAAGTCACAAGAGGGTGAATTAGAAGAAAAACTTTAAATGAATTTGATAAATACAATTTCAGGCGTCAAGAAATTGACGCAGAAAATTTATCGAGATTAGAACAGCAGCATCAAAATCAAAAAATAAAGAATCCATCACGTGAGAGATCAGCTTTTTATTGTACCCTGACAGTAAACTCTCAAATCTTTAAAGATCTAAATTCAGATTTTTAAATAAGCATAAAACGTATTTGTGTTTTTGAGGCAATAAAAAATGTAGATTTTAATCTCCAGGACTTTGTTGCTCTGGTAATAAAGTTGTGAGATAAGAGAAAAAAAATTTTTTTTCAATACATATTTTTTGGGAGTTTTAAATCTTAACAGCTTTAAAAAATAGCCCTTTACGTGAATTATACGAAAGAAACTGCCAATCAACGGCTTCTTATGACCAACGATTATTTTATGGAATAAGGAACGCACGGTACTTTTCAGCATAATTACATTTTTTTTTATTTTTACTGCTTATTATTTGACCAAATAAACTGTATAGATTTCGAACAAACATGTTTTTAATAAAAAGATTTTTGTTCTGATAAGTGTCAGAAATATATGTAAAACTTTAACTTAAAATGTATTAAAATGTATATTACATGTCAACACCCTACGCTGTTCCATTTCGCAAGTCTCGGGCGAAGCCGAGACAGGGGGCCGCTAGTATGTATATATATATATATATATATATGTGTGTGTGTGTGTGTGTGTGTGTGTGTGTGTGTGTGTGTGTGTGGAGCGGGTGTATTCCTATTTTATACAGTTGTAAGAGCAGATCTAATATACTCCTCTCCCCGCTTCCTGCCCTCCACCCCCCTTTCTAACGCCCCTCGCAAAACAACAGATATTCTATCTCCGTCAATGTTAGTTTAACCTAATAAACTAATAGCTAGAGCCTATTTAGCTCCCTGGCCCTCTGCACGATTTTCGGAAGCCTTTGATGGCCCAGCCGCAGTCCGTATGCGGTCTCCCTGCAATACATGGAAAAATTCCTCTGGTTTGACCGTTATTTTAACCCAATAAAAATATTCATTATTATTTGTGACTATAAGAAATAATTCTACGTATTCGACCGTTATTTAAACTCAATAAATATGCTCTGTATTTTTGCTTGTTCCATCCTCTGCAATATATTTTAAATACTGTTATCCTTAGGCATAGTTAATTTTATCAGATTCTCTATCTAAAAAAGATATTCTAATAGTACTTGAATCTCAAAGCAATCCGAACATTCTGCAACTTGTCATTATTTTTGATGACAATATGGAAGCTATACCAACCCATTCCATGAATGACACTTTTTTCTTAATTGATATAAAATAGTGAACTAAAGTCTTGTATAAATATGTTTTACCAGAACGTCCTCGTTCATCAATAAAACATGTCATCTTTCATTTGTCATTAATTTTTCAAATACTTTTCTTTGATCTTTATTTTATGTCAGAACCATTGCGTTGAATTTTTTTAAATGAAATTTCATGGTTTCCTAATTTAATTTGGAATTTATTTCAAAACGTTAACTTGGTGTGTCTGGTAAACTAAAATCTTTGCTAAACCTCTTATCTTAGATCGAAATTTCATTTATTATTGTTAAAGTCTTCTTTCTTGTCTTTAATACAGTCTTATCTGAGATAATTTTTAAATAAATTTTAAGTTGTAAGACTTTCTAGAGTTTTGACAAAGTAAACTACGCAAAAAGTTNCCTGATGAGAACAGCAAAGGAAAAACCATTGGATCGACCTTATGTGATAATTTGTTTAAATATGTGTGAATAAGTACACTATTTAGTTCATCATTTAGATACACCTAGTCGTAATGTCTAATATTTTCTGATTTTGTAACAATTATGTAAGACTTTCTAGAGTTTTGACAAAGTAAACTACGCAAAAAGTTTTCCTAATTGAAAAAGTAGCATGACGTTGCAAGATTCTTCAAAAATGTTCATTACTTAAAAATCATGTTGCAAAAATCGTAGGCTAACTAATACTTCTTTACATGAATTATGCAGTATGTTATGGATTTTTAAGTCTTGAATTGAAGAAGCACCTTTTACTTTATTTAAAATTAGTTTAAAAAAAGAAATATTCTTTCTCTTTTGGTGATACAACATTTAAACGACCAATCATCCTGTCGTACCTCTTTGTCTTTGATAGAACATGCCTGTGAATGTCGCTTCAGGACGTTCATCACACACAGGTTTTGATAGATATTGTTGAAATTTCTAATTTTTATACGTTATAGCATAAAAATTATCCATAAAAAGTTACAGATCATTTAACTATACTATATTTTATACGTTTAATTTTTTTAAATCTCAGTTTATCGTGTGACCTTATGGAAGAATTACATCCTATAAGTTGAACTATTTAAATTTTTTAATGGATTTACAAGTGGTTATTTTAATAAAACATGAAAGAAGGGACCGAATATGCATAAAAGTGTCTATACAGGTATATTTGTATGACAAAAAAACTTGCCAGCGTTGCTGCTTTTTTGTGCTCCTCTCACCTTTCTAAAGATTTTATTAAGCCTGCTTACTGTAAAGAACGTTCTTAAGTAAAAAAGTCACGTTAGTCCCTAATAAAAGATTTTAAAATAATAAAAAATAAAGTTACAAATTCTTATAAATAAAGTAAATATTTATAAATATATAGTAAAGCAGCTACTAAACAATACTTATTTTCGCGGTTTGCAAAAAAGTTATTTACTAACATAAAAATAGTATAAATTAAGTAATTAATTTATTAATTTATATACTGTATAATCAAACCTAATTATTTAACAAACAATTGATAAATATCAAAATTAGAGATTAGTTTTAAACCGCACCATAACAGGGAATAAGAGGTTAATCTCTAATAGGAACCGCTTGTAGCAACGTAACTAGGGTACTTGGCTAGTGTGTAGAAGATTGTTGGTTCGATTTCCGAGAAAAGTTTTTTTTTTGCGAAGCATCAGGTGTTAAGCAAAAAGTCAATGTCAAAAAATGTTTTTTTTAGTTTGGTGTCTCGTGGTGGGGTCGCTACCGGTCAGTGAGATCAAATAAAAAATTGACTTCTGGTAAATTTTTTTATTGTCATTAATTTAAAATTGTTGGTTTTAAAAATCTAAGATTTCAATTTTACATATGTTTTTTATTATATCAATTGAAAGACTTTTCTTATTAGATAAAGTAGTAAAGGTTTCGAGCACGGAGCTAGTAGAAGGGCCTAGCCCTAGTAGTGTACATACATTACCGTTAATCGGAACTTATGCAGACAAATATAAATTGCAGTTTTATATATGTTGACAATATCGAAACGATGCTGACAGTCAGCGTAATTCATTTCATGTTTTTAACATCTTTAAAGCATCTAATGTATGCATAAGTCCTATTCTATTTACATATCCGTAAAATAGTTGTAAGACTAAATTAAGTCACCAACCCCTTCTCAAAGTTTTAAATGTTTCCTTGAGCCTTCTCCCCCTCAAAATAAGGAAAAAAAAACTCAAAATTTATTTCTCAAATTGACTTAAGAATAAATATCCTACGAAAATAAAAAACCCCTTCGCCCCCTCACATTTTAAGTGGGCCTCAGTCCCTCTCGCCACCCTCCTTACCCTAAAATGCACTTAATAGTACTTATAAAAATCAAATTATTAATCATAATTTATGACTATATGACAAAAATACCAAACAATACACAGTTACTTTATTGTTAGGTAATCATTTAATCAACATGATTAATTTATGTCCATTATAGAAATTAACATTGGTAATTATAATTTTTTTCTCGTGTATGAACTTTCATGTACAAATTAAGTGGAATTTCTGCCAAAATAGAGTTGTTAATGTTTGTAGTTGTAAAAAATTTATCATTAAGATGCAATGTAAAAAAAAATTTTTAAGAAATAAGAACCTCTTCAGCCTCTTTTTTGCAATTTAATTGTGTAAATGTACGAAATAACTTTTCCAAAAATATTTCACTTGCTTATATTATCTAATATGGATTTTTAATTTTGTATCACATAATCTCAGAGTAACGTTCAGTATATGTATATGATACCTGTAGAAAATTTTTTAAAATCTTTCTTTATTCCTTTCTGTTCATGGTTTTATGTAACAGTAATGAATAAATCAAGTTTTCTGAATTTTCGAATTATTGCCATTGCATTATAGTGACGTTTATGCATATACCTTGCACCACCAACGAATGTTAAAGGTGAAATAATAATTTTTTCTACTTAATGATTTTCAAAATTTTTCAATTATTTGATACACTACGTATTATAAGGTCTATTGGCTCTTGGTAACATTTATTTCTGAATATTTTGTGGTTATTATGAAAAAAGTTTATTCTTATGCTTTTTATCATTATAAATGCATGCAAAAAATTGTTGCATTAATCTATCAGTATAAAGTATAGGACTGAAATTTTACTGCTCAGTTAATAAGCAGTTTTATACAAATAATATTGAAGCAACGTGAGATTTTGTGCTTGTACACAATTTTTTTTGTGTATAGCAAGTAATCTGTTATATCCTGATGAGAACAGCAAAGGAAAAACCATTGGATCGACCTTATGTGATAATTTGTTTAAATATGTGTGAATAAGTACACTATTTAGTTCATCATTTAGATACACCTAGTCGTAATGTCTAATATTTTCTGATTTTGTAACAATTATTGTTTCACATTCTGCTGTTACAGGTTTATTGTTCTGATGATTTTCATTGTTGTATTTTGTTTAAAAGTTTATTTTATAGTTTTCAAGACGTTTTAAATTTACTTAAGTTGTAAGACTTTCTAGAGTTTTGACAAAGTAAACTACGCAAAAAGTTTTCCTAATTGAAAAAGTAGCATGACGTTGCAAGATTCTTCAAAAATGTTCATTACTTAAAAATCATGTTGCAAAAATCGTAGGCTAACTAATACTTCTTTACATGAATTATGCAGTATGTTATGGATTTTTAAGTCTTGAATTGAAGAAGCACCTTTTACTTTATTTAAAATTAGTTTAAAAAAAGAAACGTCTTTGATCTTTTAGTAATACAACATTTAAATGATCAATCATCCTGTAGTACCGCTTTATCTTCAATGGAATAGTATTACATGCCAGTGAATGTCGCTTCAGGACGTTCATCACACATAGTATTTGGATGGNTTTATATTTAAAGCATAGGCTAAATTTATAACAGCTACTCTAATCGTCCTAAGCTTGCTTAGTTATTCAAAATTCAATATAAAATAAAAACAAATTTGGGTGGTTGATCAGGACTATTTATTATTACAAAAATTGCATCTGCCTGATAATTCGGCAATTTGGTATTGCCATCATCAGGGACTGCTTAAAAAAATAATGTAAATTTTCGAGTTTGAACGTTGCACGTATGTTTCCTGTGGCCCAACAGTATATTCACAATATTAATGACATTCTAGTAAAAAATTTTTTGATGTACATAATAAAAATTTTTTCTCTTTACATAAAAAAAGAATGCGAGTTAGTCACTGTAATATTGTGCAAAAAGAATTTGTTTTTCTAAAATTTATTACACCCTTTTGTTGACGCAAACTAAGTCCCTTTCTACTTTTTTTTAGTAAAATTTTTATTATGCAAACAACATATTTTCAAGTTTTTTACACAAACTATCGGAAAGTAGCTGCTTTAACGTATGGACCGTAATTTCTTTATAACACTAAATAGTTAAACCTTTGAGAACAGACAAGTTAAAGACATTTAAATTAACCGTGATGCAGTAGGCGGTTGTTCATGCAAGGTTAGTACAACTCACTTCAACATGATGTTATGTGAGAGCCCTCGCATACCCGCTCACTGCCTCCCAAAAAAATTATCGAGCCTCCTTGAATGGGGCATGGATCACCTCGTACAAGGTGTTGAAATGCATTCTGGAGAAAACTACTTAGGGTATAGATTAAAAACCTAAAAAGCTAGCAAACTGTGCAAGAAGTTTTGCACATATGCTTGCAGCTGATTTAGGAAATTTTCGATCCCTCCCTTTACTTTCTTAATATGCATTTGGAGGGGGGAAGGGATGTTACGTCCGTACTTCTAAGTGAAGGGTGGAACTCGTAGATTCGTTCTACAAACAAATAAATTTAATTTTTTTGTTCGTCAAGAACCAGACGTCGGCCCAAAGGCCTTATTTGCTCTTACTTACAATATGCTTTCCTTTAAAATCGTTGACTCGGTGTTGTGGTGTTAGGTTTCACCGGGTGAAATGAATGGAGTGGCATTAGTATGTCATACGCCGAACTGACGTTGACCTACTGTATGAATTTCTGTCCGATAAAATGTAGTAGCTGCGTATTTATTTCGTTTTTTCATCTCACGTCCTTGTAAAGGTCTATGTCATACGTCAGTCTGTTTATTTTTGTATAGTGTTCAATTTATTCATTGAAACTAAAATTTTGTTATAATCAACTAGAATTTTAAATTTGGAAATATTTGAGTTTAGAAAATATATTTAAGAATTGAAATATTTTATTTAAAAAAATTTAATCAACAACTAATTTATGTCTTATCTAATGATTTAATAAATTCAGTAAAGCAGGAAATATTCGAAATTTCCAGAATATTAATTATACTTAACTTACTTCTATTAATCGTTGGTTAGCCGCTGCTTGCGCGCACGCAGTCGCAAGATCTTACAAGGTAGACTGCAACGATGATTTTCATCCTACACGAGAATACTCGTGGCGATGACAATAATTAGGCTGCTGCTTTTAACGTCGGAACCCTTGTCGACGGTCCTTTCTTTCTTGTTCCTCCTTGATTCACTTTGTAGGTGAGTCAACAGTGGTCTGGGTTGCTCGAGCTTTTCTCACACAGCTTAGTCACCGAATTAAGTCTTACATCTGCTTAAAAGACGCAACAGAACTCACTCTCCAACCCTTATAGTTACTATGGATACTCTTGCATTTAAAGAGGACACGTCAAGTTGGGGATCCGAACGACCAATCAGAGCTTAACCCAATTACTCTCAATTAACACAAGCATAAACTTGGCGCAACAACTAAACTGCGAACAATGGTAAAAATCGCTGATCTCTCGGATTTTGCATTTGGTACTGTTGATGTTGAAACTGTGCACGACATCCGCTGTGGATCATCCTCAGTAATAAATGTTGAAACTGTTGATTGTTTTCATTCTTGCGGACATTTAGTGCAAATTGATTATGTAAGATGAGCGCTATATAAGATTATTTGGAGATTGCACGCGTAGTTCGAGTTTTGCGACGGCAGCTCTTTTTAAAGGAAATAAGTTATATGTCACAAGATTGCAGAAGCAGCTATATAGCTCAATGTTTAACAATCGCTGAGCATTCGCTTTTTATAAGTTTTTAACGGAGCTGTGTACTTCGAAATAATGAATATTAAGTATATTGCATGAGATGTCACAGGGGGATCGAAGGGGACAGAAAATGAAAAGTCCACTTCCGTTACATTTTTTGCGAAGTAAAAGTTTTGAAATTGTTAGTTGACTCCATCGCAAAATGTGCCTATAGACGTCTTACTTCAATACACTTGCACTACGATTGCACACATACGAGTGGTACGTGACTAACATACATATGTAATTACATACCTTTCGATCCAGTATTCTAACGTACTATTTAGTAAAAATGTACAATAAAGTATTTAATACTTTTAAAAATAGTTTTTAAAGCACACTGCAAGTTTGTATTCTTATTGTCTTATTCTTAAACACTTATTATTTGTATAGCAATGAATTCCATTGTAAAAGTTCTTATTTGTCTTTATATACTCGTTAAAATAATAGTTACATGAGAAGTTTACTTTTCTGTAATCTGTAATGCATGCTTATGAGTTTTGTAAACTTAATTTATTCTATGTACAAATTTTGGTCGATTAAAATTACTGTATGTATAGAAATTTTAATTTAAAAATATGTTTCAGGCCGAAAAGCAGTATCCATGGATTGGAAAAGCTTATTATACTTTTGAAGAATTGAAATGATATTATTAAATGTAAATTATTTCCTAAATCTTTGAGTAGAAATAAAAAAAAACTGAATAGTTAATAAAAACCTTTATAAATTAGTTAAATATAAATTATTAATCATGTGTTATAGTTGAACTTTTCATGTTACATTATGGATATACATATTGAATTTTTCGTTGCAAAATATGTAAAAATTAGCTGACACATTATACTTTTTTAATAAATTTTTATCCGTTTAAAATATTGTGTAAGAACAGCGTGTGCATAACAAAAAAAAATGTGGAATTATTTTAATCTGTGAATAAACTTCGAAATTTATTTTTAGAGTACCGAAGTCGTTTAAACTTTGATGAAACTTAAATTTTTTTTTTAATTTAATACAGAAAAAGAGTACACCTTATCAAGTAACATTATAAAACGGAGGTTTTTAGTTAATATTCTATTGATTCTTACATATATTTTAAATTAAGTAAACATACATGTGTCAAAGTATCTGTTAGAAAAGAAACAGTAAATACAGGCAAAAATTTATGAAACCTTAGTGCTAAATATCATTCCCATTGCTAAGTATAAAAAAATCAGATGTTTGTAAGATCCTAAATTTGATGTGACTCATTAACTTATGGTTCATTGCCCTTAAGAGGTGGCCCGTCTATAAGCATTGTTGTGGAAATCATTCTCTCGACGGAACAGCTTGTATCATCTGTATATAGCAAAAATTGGCAACTTCATGAGACTAGCCTATATCCTTGCTTGCCTAAGGTAAAACGACTCAAGTTTCTTATGAAAAGAAACTTATTAATTATCTTGACAACTAACTAGAATATGTCTGAAACTTTAAACAGTTAGTAAAAAATCAGTACAAAAAATGATTTTATTCCTTAAAAATCTTCAAAACAGAGCAATAAGAAAGAGTTTATTTCATAAGACACTGATTTGAAAATATAAATGCTTGTATGATTTTTCTAGATTTAACAAATTTTTTTATTGAATACCAAACATACAATTAATTTTATAATAGCCAAAAGTGTTAATTCGTATATTTTGTAAGGCAAAAAAAAATTTTTTAATGAAATCTTTAACAAGTAGTCCTTAAGACGAATCACGTTTCTAACCAAGGACTTTTCTAACGTTTCTAACCAAGATTCAACTCGATTATAAGATAAAATGGCGTGAAATTTGATGAAAGGGGTCATTAAATTATTATGCTCAGCACTGAGTGACTTCCGCCACGTATCTAATAAATATTTAGACTTTGTAATTCTCTATTATTCTCATTTCTGCTAATTATCTCGATTAGTTTTAAAAGAATCCAAACCATTCAGTTTACTTACATTTTTAGACGAATATAATTTTTTGAAAATACTTCAGACTAGGGATTATTTTTTTAGTGTGTTATTTTATTTATGAGTGCAAATCATTCTCAATAGTTAGTTCTAAGGTAACAATGTGTCTGGGATATACTTATTTACTGCCATTGAAGCTTACCATTTTATAAATATGTCAACTGTATATATGAGGCAGTGGCGCAAGAAATAATGCTAACATGTTATTAATTGCTGCAATTCTTAAAATCAATTATATGTGATTAGTAACTTTACTAATATATAAAGCACAGTTGCTAAAACCGTTGTAATCGAGAACCGCAAAAACTACTGAACCGATTTTTTTGAAATTTTGCATACTAAATCTTAATTATTCTGAGATAATTTTCGCATAGTTTTTTCTTTAAAAAAATGATAACAATAACGATATATAAGCTCAAAGTTTTGCTAAAATGAGGTAGATTTGCTCTTTCATTCAGTAGGACAAGGTAATGACGAGGAAAAATTAAAGCCATCTACAATCAAATATAGTGACGAGTGGTTATAGGATGTCCCATCGAGTTGCCGATTATCGTAGTCGTTCATCGGCAGTACACTAAGAACAGAGTCGTTAGTCGTGCAGCTGAGCATCCCGGATTCCAATGACACTCTTCTTTCATGGGCAAACGAAATAAATCGGTTGTATCCTGGATCGCCAAGATAACTGAGTGACACGAAAAAATAGGCTTTCAGAACGTCAACGTCTCCGGAGGAATACCAGGAGACGTGTCTAGTCATATCACAACACAACCTGCTCCAACACTTCAGAGTTTTGTGGCCGTTTAACCATCCGGCCTGGTACCGTCAGAGAATTTTCTACTTCAAATGCAAGCCAGAAAAGATAGCCCTGAAGAGTACAGGCAGCCACAACGGCCTCCTTCTTAGTAATTGTCCCAACGGTATACCTACAGAAAAGATATTATCCACGCCCAATTTCCCTACTAAAAATGAGCGGTTGGCTATCCGAGGAACGACCTAAAGACGATATACTTTTGAGTCAGCAACGTACCTCCCTCCAGTACGGTCTCCGTATACAGAGACTCTATGGATAAGAGTCAAGCTATCCACAGCTGACTCTTCGTCATCAAGAACAATAATAAGGTACAACTGGAAATTTCATCACTGGGCCTTTTCAGGGCTATTATAAGTATTTACATTCCCTGCTTAACCATCAATCTCATCGGTTCTTTTAGGGGCCCCCTATGTTTAAACTACCTTGCCAACAAATACATTTTTACTACCATTTCCGGAAACAATTCGTCGATTCAAATACTATGTTAAGCCGGCCACTGCGAAACCAAGTCAGTCATTCACTGGCAGACGTCACGAGTAAGTAGAGTTCTTCATCGCAAGGTTGGGAACCCCGATGACCGATGGCCCTATATTACTCTCTTGACTCTAAGTATTCCATCAGCAATCACCGATTCTTTCCAAGATTTGCGCAGGGAGAACCAAACAGCTATGAAGGAAAAATAAACTTGAGCAAACGGGACAGTCTCCAACGGGCAAGCATCGCGAACCAATCTTTCCACCCTAGATAACAAAAAAGATTGAGTCTACAAAAAAAAAGAGGTGCTTTAGACACCAGTGTCTCCGACGTTATACCAGGAGACGTTGAGAAAGAGCTCTGCAACTAGCTCCAAGGCTTTAAATGTTTTAGTTTTCCTCCCAATCAGTGTGGTTCTACAATAACAGGCCAGAAAAGATCACCCTGAGGTATAGAATCAGTCGCGTTTGCTGTAAACTTTAGTCAAGAAAGAGTTTACTTAAGAAGCTCACTGGTCCTTTTTAGGGTCATCGGACGTCGAACTACCTTGCCAACAAATATAGTACAACCTAATGAAGTTAAAAAAAATAGCTTTTAGAGCTCACAAAAGTCTTAACAATACTAAAAGTCGCAAGAATCAGAATTGAAAGAAAAACTTTAATTGCATCTAATAAATACAATTTTAGGCGTCAAGAAAATGATGCTAAACATTTATGAGATTAAAGCAACATCAAAATCAGTAAATAAAGAATTTATTAAGTGAGAGATTAGATTTTTACTATAACCCTTATAGTAATCTCTTGAATCTTTCAGATTTTTAAATAGGTAGAATATGTATTTGTATTTTTGTGGCAAAAAAAAATGTAGAGATTAAGCTCCATGACACTGTTGCTATGGTAATAAAGTTGTGAGATAAAAGAATAAATTTATTTTTTAATATGCGTTTTTGATGAAACTGCAAATCAACGGCTCCTTGTGGCCACCGATTATTTTATGGCATAAAGAATGCCCGGTACTTTTCAGCATAATTGTCGGAATTTTAAACTGAAATTGAGTTATCAAAGTATGAAGACTTTCATTATATGTATATGATAGCATAAGTAGATCAAAAAGGGCCCCTTTTTTCGTTTCCTGTTCCTTTAATATTCCTGTAACATATAGGCATGGGCAGTTTACAAAATGTTAGAAAAACAAAAATAATGAAAGTGGTAATAGTATGTTAATGAGTTATTAAGGAAAAAGAAAACAAAACATTATTTGGCAAACAACGCTTCGCAACAGTTGTAGAATGTGCTCTAAACTTTTTAAAGTTTTTATTCAGAGCAACGAAAGAAAAAATACACATATTCGTATGCACGAAAAGTACCGAATGCTAAACTGCTAACTCTGGCTATGAGACATACATATAGGCGCACAGTATGAACACACACGTGTAATAACAATGGCCACCATCTGCTATAAAAGCAGAGGCTGTCCCTGTCTTGCTCCGTGGTCAAAGATGGGGCCCTTGCCTTCGTCAGGGCAGCTAGTATCGTCATGTCGTGCAGAAATTCGGTAGGTGCTTGGTACATTCGATAGAGTAACTAGTGATTGTCAAACAGTTATACCCCCTTACTGACTTATCTAACGATATTTAAGATTTACGTGAGCGCTATTTACAAAATAATATGAGATCCTTCTCCATGCCGCAAGTCGTGCCAAAATGACGATCGTAGCTTGCGTGGTGTACTCAATTTAGCTAAGCTATCTAATACGATGAATAAGTTTAAAGACCATCAATGTTAATTTGATGACTTTTGTTTTTGTGTACGTTATAATTTTATAACCTTCGAGGATGTGGGCCAGTGCATTGGTATGGAGACTTTCTGCTTGTATTTAATGTAAAAGATTGCATCATCACTCGGTCTTGCTGCAATCAACGCATCTCGCGTGCCCCTAACGTACAAAATTCTTAACAATTAATAATATTTCCTCGTTTTCCTCCGCCTGTGCTGTAATTCCTGGCAGCCACATAATAAGAAAAAAGTCATGGAAGAAACGCTTACCATCTATAAAAATACCCCTAAATTCTCGACCCTCTACGGTTAGCTCATGTCCTTTGAACTTCGAACGCTGGTAGTTGGCACGTTTATTCCGTGAGTGGAAGTTATATCAGAAACATGTCCAACAAAATGCATCGTTTACATGTGATCTGTAGTTCGAATACACATTTAAGGCCATGAATTTTTTTTTTTACGATATCATTGGCTAAAGAATACAAAAATAGTATTATAAACTACAATTTTGGTGGAAGCTTATTATTTATAGTGCATTAAGTAATGTCTTAAATAATAGAAAAATTGTAGAAACTTTTCATCTAATAGATCAAAATTACCGTAAAATTTAATGATATGTTCATAAAGACACAAAGAAATCAAAGCATGACCATAACGAGAATCCTAAAGTCTTGATAATGAATGATTTGTTTATCATACACATAACATTTAGTTATAACAAATCTTTTTAAGATTTCTTTAAATTCTTATTAGTAAAGCTTTTTTCAATTCAGTTACAATACAAGAAACTACGAGATTTCAAAGATCTTTACTTTGTTCTTAAAAAACGCTAAGAACTTTGGTTAAGTCTTGTTCTTGCAATATTATTGTATAGGAAATCTCAATATCGTCTGGACATGTGATCGACATCTTGCCAAGACTTTGTTTTTTTTTTTTTTTTTTTTTTTTTTTTTTTTTTTTTTTTTTTTTTTTCAAGCACTAAAATATCGATTTTTCCCAATGAATAATTTTAAATCACGTTAAATATCGTTTATTGAAATTGCAGATGGCTTTTCAAGTCAAATATCTCTTTAATGGACTGATAGAAGTAGTTTTTTTTCCTGATAAATTCTTGGTGCTCACTCGTCTGGAGTAAGCCTTGGTTTGTTTGCACTCTTGGGCCAAATACAGTTTAAGAAATGTTATATTTGACAATGATTTTTTAAGTATTACGTAAAAAATTGTTTCTATTCAATATTATTAGCATCATTGTAACGTGTAACACGTCACGTGTATTTTAAAAATAAAATATACTATTCATTACACTAAATAAAAAATACTATTTTCATTCTCATTTTAGATTAAGACCAAGATGATACTTAGACTTTTATCACTTTTCAAGACTAAGACAATACTAGGCCAAAATCTTGGTCTTGTCTTGTCTTGGCAAGCACTCAGGAAAAATAACTTGTATGGTTTGCTAATAAAGATAAAATATACAATTTAGTTTTTATTTAATTCCTCAAAGTTGTACTTTTAAGACTTTGACTGCACCGTTAATAATAAACGCGCGTCAAGTAATCAGGATTACTATTATGTTTTTCCCTTACTTTTTCATCTATAGTAATTTAAGTCCACACTACTTACATCTTACTTAGAAAATAATAATACTAGCTCCAAGGCTTTAAATGTTTTAGTTTTCCTCCCAATCAGTGTGGTTCTACAATAACAGGCCAGAAAAGATCACCCTGAGGTATAGAATCAGTCGCGTTTGCTGTAAACTTTAGTCAAGAAAGAGTTTACTTAAGAAGCTCACTGGTCCTTTTTAGGGTCATCGGACGTCGAACTACCTTGCCAACAAATATAGTACAACCTAATGAAGTTAAAAAAAATAGCTTTTAGAGCTCACAAAAGTCTTAACAATACTAAAAGTCGCAAGAATCAGAATTGAAAGAAAAACTTTAATTGCATCTAATAAATACAATTTTAGGCGTCAAGAAAATGATGCTAAACATTTATGAGATTAAAGCAACATCAAAATCAGTAAATAAAGAATTTATTAAGTGAGAGATTAGATTTTTACTATAACCCTTATAGTAATCTCTTGAATCTTTCAGATTTTTAAATAGGTAGAATATGTATTTGTATTTTTGTGGCAAAAAAAAATGTAGAGATTAAGCTCCATGACACTGTTGCTATGGTAATAAAGTTGTAAGAAAAGAGAAAAAAAATTTTTTAATTATATATTTTTTATGAGTTTTAAATCTTTACAGC
>NW_019379721.1:317805-375947 GCF_000648655.2 Copidosoma floridanum
AAAAATATTCCGAGGCTGCGAAAAACTCGACGACGGGCTCTACTTTACTTTTTTTTTTTTTTTTTTTAGATCTATTATTTAGAAAACAAATATGTAATTTATCACGAATTGAATGTATCATCAGGGAATGCATAGAAAAATGAAATATTATAGTTACGAACCACACGATGAGTACAAGAAATCGAGTTTCTATAGTCGGCAGCGCTCGTAGCAGAGTGGGTAAGGTACTGGCTAAGGTACACAAAAATTTGAATTATGTCTGCCAGTTCAGCGAGTATCTTCCATCCCCACTTTATTTTCACCTTCTTAAGCTTGATCGCCGTGTAATCTGAAATCATATCAGTAATTTCTCTTTTCGAAAGGAAATTCTTGCTAATAATATTATTCAATGCTGTGAAATCCATTCGCAATATAAGCATTAAAAGAAAAAAATGATTAGTTTGGACATTAACGCAAGTACTTTATGTAAGCGTATCTGTTTACTAATCTTAGAATTATCGACGTTTTTTAGTCAATGGTCCCTTGAAAAGACATTTATTGAAGGTCATTTTAAGTTGTTCAGATGCTTCTGCAATCCTGCTTCAGAACTATCTTAGACCCTCGCTCACGAGAAGAATGAGCTTTGCTGGTTGCAACACTTCCAGATCTGTGGCTGCCTCCTCTAACTGTTCGTGACTTATCTGCGGTTTCTTCCTCTACTTTCCGTTGTTCTGATGCAAAAATCCCTTTAGCTTCTTTTTTCTATCTGATTGGCTCCCCCTTCTACCTATTCTTCCCTATGATTGGCTGCATTCACCCCCATAATACTCTAATGATCCTATAGGAAAGTATCTATGAAACAAGGTTGTAGATAACGCTTGTCATGCGCACTAAGGGCAATTTTCCTTTCTCTTTCAGTAAAAAGCTGATGATGTCGTGATTTTATGAGGATGCTTCCCTTCAAATGCTCTTACTAGCAGCGTTACCATTGCTAAAGTACTTTGTGCATATAAGTATACTTATGTGTTTTCTGCTTGTTTGTATTTGTAAAGCTTCCGAAGCTTTCTTGTGTATTTGTATATTTGTGTATTAAAAGAGTTGTAGTGTCGGTAAGAGCCGTTTTTGAAATAGATTTATATGGTGGTATGACAATTAAGTATAAAGGTAATACATGACACGTGAATTTCTAGTATTCATTATACTTAAAAATCAAAAATCTAACCGACAGAACGTCAAGATGCAATAATTTTTCTCATTTACTATACTTACTTATTATTTTTTATGATAAGAACAATAACTTTGGCAATGACTGTATCGATGGTCAGGCAAAAGTAGAAGTAGTCCGCACTCTAAAGAAAGATTTATACTAAGAAAAAAATTCCGCTAGTCCTGTTCCTAAAGTCACCCCAGACTACATCAAGGATATATTTAATTATGACAAAAAAGGCATGGGATTTCTGAGAAAATGTACCTGAATAGTTATTTACACCTTGTTAGATATTAATCTAAAAACTCCTGAAACTATCTTGTTGGATATTGTTTGAAAGATTCCGAAAATACATGACAAGTTCGGAAAAATAATTAATGTATTATACTCTAATAAATCATAAAATTTTTACAAATGATTTTTATTACGTTGCTTTACCATGCAGTGCTCCGATGAAGAAAAATGTTTGTTATAATAGAATATTAATGTAATGATAGCACTAGATGATAAAATTAAGGAAATCAATTGTAAATACACTGCTGGTCACTCAATACGTGCCAACTATAAACATGTGTGTATCACTTTACTTACTGTCAAAGATGAAAAAATTTTATTTGACCAAGCATGCCTCAGTCATTTACCTCGAAACAGACTACTCATAAAAATATTTATGAAAAAAAAGCCATTGAACTTTTTGAAAAAGTAAGTCTGCAAAGCCGAATAAATTTAAAAATCAGATTTAGTTATCATAAATAACCACCCACTTATTGGAGTTGGTCCAGATGCTCTGCTATCTGAAATAACTGTCGTTGAAATTAAATGTCCATACTCTAGCCAGTTTAAGATAGCCAGTTTCATCAACGTTTCTTACCTGGTTTTTAATGAATCTATTGCCAGATTCAGGGAAAAATAATGGTTATTGGTAGATCTTACTGTAATTTTCTGGTGTACATGTTTACGTCTCTATGGCGTTTAAGTATTGCAAGAAACGATGTGTTAATTAATGAAATGGTTCAAGTATTGGTTAATTTTTCTAATAATTATTTAAAGCATGAAATTTTGAATAAGTACATTTATAACGACTGTGACGAGTATTTTTTAAAATCCACTAAGATTTATGACCTGACAAAGAAACATAAGTATCAATATTATTTTACTGAACAACCTTAATAAATGTGATAAAAATGTACCAATAAAAAACTGTACAATTTACAAATAATAATTTTATAATACAATCTCTAAAATTGAATATTATAATGTTTTACTTCAGTTATTTCCTCTACATAATTATTTTATTGTAATTTAGTTTAGCATTCAAAATTTTGTACGTTTTTAACAAACCTCTAATATGCTCTATGTGTACTCGATATTGTGAAAGCTTTCTACTAATTAATTCTTTTAAGGGTAAATATTCGCTGCCTTTTTAAAACATTGTTTGGCATCTGTTATATGAAAGGAGCAAACAGATCATGAACATTAAATCCTCTATCTGCCATAATCATGTCTCCTGATCATTTATCTGTCACTTGTCGGTCCTCCATAAGAGTCACTGCAGTAAGAAAACAAGGACTGACCACTGACCTGCCATAAAAACAATCCCCGTCTTGAAAATATTGCCAACTGCAATCTTAGTAATTTCAAAAAAGATACTTAACTTCATATTTGTACAGTTATTTGTCAATTTCTAAAAGGTTAAAAATAATTGATTTTTAGTGACAAACTTTGTCTTACACTTTTTTCTCTACACTTGAGCTTAAGTACCCTGTCACCGAAACTTTGAAATACAAAATTGAATTTTACATAATTTTCGAGTCCAGTAAATTCTACAATTATTCTGGGATCATTTCTTAATTTATTCATGTCAAAGCGAGGTTTTGTAGTTTTATGAAATTGCTCCACTATTCAAGGGGTATCTTTTCACTAGGTTACCTGCAAAGTGACATTTTTACTTATTTCACATAAAACTTTAGTTGAATATTACTCTTGATTATTGACGTATACGTAAGCAGTTGTTTGATAAATAATCATGCTTTTAAATACCTATATGTACAAAGTACGTTGGTGATGGTGGCGTTGCTAGTGAAAATATTCGAGAGAAAACATCCTTATATTATTTTGCTCTCGTGTCATGCGAATACTTTCACTAAAGCATCTGTTATAGTCGTTAAAAGTTGTTGTAGCCTTCACAACCGAACTTTCAACACCTGCTTTTTTCAATAGATTTTGATCTTGAATCTATACACTGCATGTTTTGCTCTTTAGTCCTATAAATTCTAACATAAAATTAATTTGACTTCTTATGAAGTTGTAATTAAATTGAAACACAAGTATTTTTGACAGATTCAAGACACTCGGTCCAACATAAAATAGTTTTTTTATGCAAACATTAGTAATTTTTTAGCCACTAGCTGCTCATTAAGTACGTTATATCACACCTATAGAAATATGGTCGTGCAATATATGCCTTTGCACCATATCGTTCCTCCCACTTACAGTAACAATTTTCACTACAATGCACATACACATTAACAATGCATATACGTTCATTTTCCATAGACTTTCCGTAAACGGCTTCATTAAATAACTAAGATAACATGTTCTCGAAGGGCTTCTTAAATTTTTCTATCCAAAAACCATTGTTTACAGCTGACTTGTATGCACGGTACTGTATTGCATATTGTTCTTTATCGTACAAGGTAGTCATTAGTTTATTTTGTTTGGATCCCGAAGTTGATATATGCTTAGCACAAAATAGTAAATGCTTATGAGCGTTGTAAAGAGTTTTAGGATACTTAAGATCCACTTTAAGTACATGACCGAATTCAGCAACATCAGGTACATGTAAAATATATATTAAACTAGTATTTTAAATCCATTTAAAACCTACGTATGGTAATGGTTGGGCCATAGCCCATCTACATAAGTTATTGACAACATAACACATCAGGTATTTTTCATCTTTATCATATTGATAGCCTTCTTTTATACAAGGATTATGAGCTTCTGCATATCGATTGCAACATTGACTGATTCGACCTTGTATGCCACGCTCAATAAGCATAAAAAAGTTAATGTCTATTACTAACATCTTTCTATACTTCAACATTGCATGTCAGGTTAAGTCAGGAGTTGTAATATGATGAGTTGGGTCTAATGCATATGACTCATGACAGTTATTTCGAAAATTTTCAAATATTTCAGTGAGTAGAATTACGTCAGTCTTCCAATATAAATCAGAATAGTCTCCTAGAGTTTCAATATTAAAATCATTTCAAACATTTTCAGCATGCTCATACTCTTCACTAATTATTTGAGCTTCGTAAAGACTGCTGTAGAAATCTTGTTTTGATGGCTCCTTGTTTTATTTCAGTTTCTTAAAAAAAAAAATGTAATCATAAGGAAAAACATCTTTTCGATTAATTTATCTGATCCTAAGTATATTTATAATCATTCGAGAATACTATTTCTAAAATTATTAGTTCCTCTAAATATATAATCTTTATTTTCAGCCTTTATGGCCCAGAAAAAGACTTGGTTTACAAATTCTTTCTAAAATTATTCTTATCTGGCTCAGACACATACTTTTCTACACTCCACACACTCTCATATATTAGTTCCTCTAAATATGATGATAATTTGTCAAGAGATCAAGCCATGAATTAAAATAAACCAATAAATTAGAGACTGATATTAGTTTCTTCAATGCATTTTGTAAACGGAATATATTTTTCCTCTATTCGCGGCAAAAGTTAAATTTTTCCTGGAAAACATGTAGCGAGCTCTTTGTTAGAAAAAATGTTACAACTATAATAAAAATTACTATATTTCATAGCAAAGCTCACATATACTCGCCATATTATAAAAATTACTATGCCACACAGTAAAACCAGATTATATTAAAAGTTGCTGTTCGACATAGTAATTTCTACTTTGCTCACAAAGAATTTTTTTAATAAAGTAAGAGAAGAAAAATATAAATATACATATAGTGCCCAGAGAATACATATATTAAACAGAAGACTAATATGTATATACAGATTTAAATGACTATAGATTTTTTTTGTATTAAAGAGTACCGACCTCGAGAGAATGTACACTGTCAAATGAATATAGATTTTTTTTCTTATAGTATATGAATACTGATGAATTTAAAACGTATTTTTATTTTTAAAAAGATTTGCAGCGACCAGGAATTGAACCTCCGTCCTTTGGTTCTTGAATCAGGCTCCGCAACCACTAGACCACGAGACACAATATCCACGCGAGTATGAATACAGTACATGTGGGAACGTGTACTATTTATTATACACACAATAAAGTTAAAATTCAAAGGGATTCCTATGGACCACGGTGTTGACAACGGATAATTAGTCGATTTAAAATTGATTGTCGGCACGTATCAATTTTTAACCCTGATGACGCAAATAATATGTTTCTCTTAATATTGTATAACCTCAAATTTGAAACCTTATAGGCGTATATATTTATAGACATCGTGCAAAATTACTTTTGAACATAGTAATTTTTACTATACTTAATAGCAATGTAGTGGAATGAGAAATTTTATCATGATACATAGCAAATTCTACTTTACAATGTGGTACATTTTAGAACGATTACAATAAAATTTACGATGTTGTGTAGCAAAAATTATGCTATCACAATTTTTACTATGTTAGACATATTAATTTTTATTGTGCCGTGTAATTATTTTTGTAGGGCTACTGCATAATAAAAATTATTTAAAATGTAATGAAAATTATTTTAAAAGTAATAACTTTGCGTCATCAGGTGAGTATGTCTAAGCTTTTCTAAAAATATAAAAATATAGTAATTTTTAGTGTAGTTATAATACTTTTTTTAAAACTACTTGTCTCAGTATGGTAAACAAGTATGAATTATAACCGCGTAAGTTATGATAAGTTATAGATATTATTCTTAGATCTTGGTAGTTAAAATAACGTTTGTTGTGTGCTAGTCCATGATATCATGAAAAAAATCAGGTATAAGTATTTATTGATAGTTATTAATATAGAAAAAAGTATACTTAGATTCCATTTGGTGAAGGTGATCTTTAACTTTTTTTTCAAGCAAAGTGAATATTTGGTTGCATATATGGCACAATAAGGCCTTGTTTAATTGAATTCGTTTCTTATTCGTCAGATTTATTATTTTTAAAGGATTTTTATACAATTCTTCTAGTTTCAGAGCTTAAAAATAAAGATCTCGGACAAACCACTTAGCTGGTGTTTTGTCATCTTTATCACACTGTCTATAACTTTTATACTCTGATTTGCTGTCATCATAACAGCATTTAACAAAATAACCAATCCTAAATGCCTTATAACGTTGATTTGCATAGTCACTTTCGACAGGTTCCAGTAAACATTAGGTCCGCGTATGCAACAAAAAGAACACGGATCTTGTACATACAATTTTTTGATTTGAGTATATACTCGTGCTGTTTTCTATTAAGTAGAGTAGTTTTATATGTACATGAAGTTTTGCAATCAACTTTACGCATTTCCAACTTTCGTTTGGACCAAAAGTAGTGAAGGCACCAATCGTACATACATATTTGCCGCATGTTCATGTTGACATAACTATTTGCGTACTAAGCGACAAGAATTTGTTATCCAAACATAATGATATTCATGCTCTAAATCATTATTACTATCTTATTCTTCTTGAATATCTATATAGAAGCTCTTAACATATTAATAACATGTTAAAGGTTTAGTTTTCTATTTGCAGTTAAGTGAATTGAAAAGACGTTGTAAGTACTACCCTTCTTTTTTTAAAGAAATAAACAAATTAAAACATGATTTTGTTTTTCAACTTTTACAATTTTTCTAGGGTCTACAGAAAAGTCAATTTAATCGAAGTTCAATTTACTTTCATATTCAATATAGTTAAAGATACGATGCGGATTGCTTTTCACCAGATGTATTGCTGATAAAACAGCCTATTTGATGTATTAAACGTTTCTGTTTATAACATTTATGTAGGCGTTTTTTTGTATTCTAGAAAGTCTACAGAGGAGCTGTCTAGCATAGGATTAAGCTTATTAATATTCACAACTAAATGTAAAATCGAGTGCAGAGTCCAGCCAGCTTCTTCATTTTAATAATGATGTATATTTTTCTCCATCGGCTGCCGTACATTCAGCTCAAACCATTCATTTAAGTTAGTCGTCTTAGTGTGGTGTGGGGATTTGTATTGAAATATTTTAAATCTACATCTTTGACATTGTCTTTCACTTTCATATACTTAGCTGTTAACATCGTTTCTATTTTTAGTGCTTGCTATAACTCTAAAAATCGTAGAATTCATTGATCAAACTAATATTCACCATCTTTAAGAAACTTTTTCATGTCTAAGTTGTTCGGTCATCACCTCGTGACCCTTTGCCGATAATCGCCTCGGGCACCTGTCCTCCCGCTCTTTACTTAGTGCTTTCGTCGAGATGAGAGAGCCTCGGTCGATGCATGAGCAAGATCGGCAGCAGTCTGCAGCATAACTTTGGCACCAACCCTCCGATCAGCCATTACGTCTAGTTGTTCCTACGTCTTTACCTTAATACATAGATATAGGCATTTGTACTTGAACTGCTGTAAGTTAGCTCATTAAAAGCGAGCTCAGACACTTTCTTCATCGCAAATGGATCTAAGTGTCATACTATTGGGAGGTTGAGTAGTTTTTTACGTGTGATACTTGCAACGAGCAAGAGTTCGTTGCTGCTGTGAGTCGTGCGGTCTGTGTGAAACGTTGTGTAGGAGGGAGTCGTGGCCACCACGTTGTCGTGTCATCCATTGGCAAACCCAAAAAGACGCCACTGTCACTGAGTTGGCTGTTGTGCACGCTGTGTTTGTGCTGTTACATCAGCATCATTATCCATAACTTGTTGATATAACTGCCACACGCAATGAGTGACATCTTTAAAATATTGAGCAGTAGCCGTAGCTATTTTAAAATGAGAAGTTAAATAAACGAACGGTTTTGTAGAAATAAGCGGTATTCGCATTGGCAACCCCTTTAATATCCTGAAAGTTTAGGAAGGGGGTGAGAATCGCTGTATAAAGTGCGCGTGCGTGCGTGTAAGGAGGACGAGTAAACGTGCACATGCTTATATGTTAAGCTAAAACGTATATATTATAAACTGGATTCAGCAGTAAAATCCATTCATTTACTTACACTCGACTGAGTAACATCAATTACTTTTTTTTTCAAAATGAAGTGCATTGTAGATTTTTAAGGCTTAGGAGTTTTAGGAACAATCATTTTTTCAAAGCGAATTTTCTTTGTATGTCTAGACATGGATATTTTTCCGATCGCGATTGTGCTTAAGCCACCTTTTCCATTTGACGATTTATCAAAAAAGCATCAAAAGCAGAGTTAATAGTTGCTAGCTAATTTTCATGGCATTAACTAAAATTCTGGTAATATTTTTCGAAGGAGGAATAAATAAATTACAAATTTAATCGTATGCTGATTGACGTTGGAATAGTTTATATCGGAGTCGGAAGAACAATAATATAGTATAGTTTACATCTTGAGCGGTGAAGTAGTTTAAAAAAGTTCTTGCGTGCGTGCATTATACATTCTAAACTGAAGGAACGGTCATAAGCAGATTATTGGAGTCCCATTTACGTTAACCTGAGACGTACCCATCATTATATTAGATATAATACACATTAGCTTGTTAAAGTTTGTTACAAATGTGCAAGAAGTGAATTTTTTCTTGCATTTCATAAACAGAAAAACATGACCATTTGTATTTTTTACTGCTGCTATTGGTATCGTCTTGATTATTTTAGCTTCTCCTACAGATACTGGTGATCTTGTTTTTCTGTCTAGTACTTCTGGCATTTCTTTCTTTGAAATATTTATTGAAATGAGCTTAGGAGATTCTTGTCTTAATCAGTTTTACACCGTTTCAGAGCACGATAAATTAGACATTCCTAATATCTTCTTATATCACCATCTGTAGTCTCTTACTATGTTTATGCTGAAAAAAATCAATTAGGAAATTGATGCTTCTTACAAATCTAGCAGGTAAAATGAAATTATGAATCTGAAAAGAGAACGATTGAAAATCAAAATAAATAAATAAGAGTAGAGAGAGAAAGAAAGAGAGAAAAATAGAGAGAGAGAAAGATAGTCAATTTTAATGTTGGTACTCTTAACATAATTTCTTCGTCTATATAAATAGTTAGTTATACTTTACTATACCCTGATAAACTAGGTGTTGTGCTACCTCGTCTTTAAACTCCTTTACTTCTTGGTTTGCTAGAATAGTATGACCGTGACAGTTAAAGGTAGTTAAGGACATTCTTTACAGTATATTATTAGGAGGGGGATGGAAGCTTACACGCATGAAAAAAAAAAAATTTATATGTACTCACACTAAGAGGGATAAGATTTCCCTCACCTTCAGACATTCAAACGTGATTGATAGGTAATGGAAGTTAGGTTACGTCCTTTTCTGGTATTCTAAAAGACTTACGGTAGCTAATGCTGAAGAGGAGTTGGTTTTGAAGCAGTCGTAGACCTATGACGCTGTGTGCATTTGGAGGATAGGGTTTTAAGAATTATGAATACGTCCTTTACCATTGGTTTTGATGACTAAAATAATTAGTTTATAAAATCGTCGAAATGGCTCATACTCTTCCATCGCATACATTTTATAGTGAAATGGAGCTCATAGAAATAAAAAGTTTCCCGAATATTTTAAATAGTATGATATCGCAAGATTTCAATGATAATGACTTAAAACCTTTTATATCACCACGACGAGTTAATAAAAATAAGTTCATTCCCCAATAGAAATGAGTTTGTAGAAATTGAAACGCAGCCACTGTATTCACCGATGGTGAATATCTTTATTAGATAGTTTTATTTGATCCACCATTAGTAGTTGACTTCGAGAGGAATTTCGATTTGCTTTTCAGTAAGTTACTTTACTATATTTAATAATTTTTTTACGTATTTATAGTATAACCTTCAATAACTATCTTTTTCTATCACCTTCAGAATCAATATCTTTCTCCTCATGAGTAATAATACTGTTCTCAAATATTGATGCAGCGGTCTTAGAAACAGATTCCGTGAGTTTTCCTCCAGGACCATCTTGCCTTGGAAGTGTCGTCCCGGCTGCAAATCTATCTCCTATGTCTCCTATACCAATCCTTTACTAAAAAGTTTGAGACGCTGGAAGCGATGCTGTGAAGTTTACTAACTGCAGTATCACAGGATTTTAATTCGATCTTTGGCGAATTATATTGCTATATTTTATAACTTAAAAAAAAAATGTTTATACTTACTTTGCCACATTTTATAATTTCAAAAAAAATATTTTTTTTAATCTAACATCACCATTAGTTAATAGTGAGGTATAAATAAATATTGTAACATCACCAATAAATAATCATAAGGAAGTAATTGATACATCATCACCGTGAATTAATGAAATATCGTCATAGTGTGATCGACTTCGCTGAAATGGCGGTAATTTTTCAAAAAATTCAGATTAGCAAGGAAAAAATATGTTTATATATATAAATAGAGAATCAAACAATGCCAATCGATTGTAATGAAATCGAACAAAAAACATTTTTTGTTAAGGCTTCAAAAAAAATGGCAAAAATGGTAAAACACGATTTTAGCATTGCAAACGAACAATAAGCCTCATATATACACAATTCGTCCAGTGGTTACCGCGAAAAATGCAAAAACCTTGTTTTAGGGCAAATACTCAAAAATTAAAAACGCTCTTGGATAAACATTAAAAACGATAATTTGGCAGAGTTATAGCTTTAGTAATTTTAAATTACTACACCTAATTCCAACAAAATCAGATAGATAGTTTTTGCAAACTTTAAGAGCGTTTGCCGTTCGAACGTACTTACTCAGTAACACCGGAGCTAATCTTCGGAGAACGGACGTGGCGGGACTGTATCGGTTGCTGTGACAGCTTGTTGCCTCTCACGCGTCGTCCTGCAGTATGCAAAAAATACTCATGAAGCTTACCATTTTTTAAGCAACTTCTACATTACAAAAAAATTTGATGCTTTGGTAAATTGTAGTGTATGTATTAAAGAATATGACTACTCAAAAAATTGCATCTAACGTTGTAAACAACTTTTCTTAGGCCATTTTGCCAAAGTACCTTTTTTGGCATTTAGCTATGGTTTTCAAAAACCATTCATCTGATCTTACTTAAATTTAGTGTGGTAATTGAAAATCAATATAGCTACAATTCTGCTGAATTCCAGCCCTTAATGTTGATTCACAAGAGAGTTATTAATTTTTGATTATTTGCTCAAAATACGAGGTTTTTTGCATTTTGCGTGGAAGCCACAGGACCAATTGAGCTTTGTTTGTTTGTTTTTTTCCCATGCATACTTATATATATTCTTTCCCGCCCTCGGGTGATTTTGGGAGGCTGGTACTTCCTCGGGCGAAAAAGCAGTTTTCCGGAACTCGTTCGAAAAGTCTCCTTTACGGACCTCGCCTTCGACTCGGGACGCAAACCTCTTGGTTCGCAAACAGAGACTTTTCAAGCTCGTAGGAAAACTACTATTTTTTCTTCTTCAAGGCTTACTGTTCGTTTCCAATGCTACAAACCGTGTTTTACCATTTTTGCCCTTTTTTTCAAGCCTTATCAAAATAGTAGTTTTCCTACGAGTTTGAAAAGTCTCTGTTTGCGAACCGAGAGGTTTGCGGCCCGAGCCGAAGGCGAGGGACGTAACGAGGTTCGTAAAGGAGACTTTTCGAACGAGTTCCGAAAAACTGCTTTTTCGCCCGAGGAAGTACCAGCCTCCCAAAACCACCCGAGGGCGGAAAAGTATTTTTTGTTCGATTTTATTACAATCGATTAGCATTATTCCATTCTCTATAGCATATTTTTTCGAGGTAGTCTGAATTTTCATTGCCAAAAATTTAATTCGATCCTACTATCACCTGAAATCGTATGTAAAGTAACTATGTAAACAATAGGAGCGGCGTTGGCTCAGTGGTAAGCGTGTTTCTTACTGCTACAACGCTGTTTTAAGAGTCGTGGGTTCGATTCCCAGTGAATGCAGATTTTTTCAAAAACTTTTCATCGGGAAAAGTTCTTATGTAACCTCGGCTGTTTCGAGGCAGGTTTTTCCATGGAATTTTCCTTCAGAGTGATCCCAGGGTTTTTTTCTTGCCTCACAGGTCTTTGAGCTTAGGTGAATGCGAAACAGTATTAGAGCTAGAGGTAGGGATTAGCGGATCCGATGCCAGGCGTCGGGCAGGGATCGCCGGCCTTACCGGCGAAGAGTGGTCTCTGAAACATAGGGCTTCTCCGGAGATGCTAATTAGCCTGGATCCGATGCTTTGGCAGAGAGCGCCGGCTTAACTGGCGAGGAGTAGACGTCCTGAAATATGGAGCTCTCTCCGGGTAAAGGCTACACAGTGGTGAGGGTGACCCGATGCACCATTAGTGCAGAGAGTGGCAGCTTAACTGGCTCGGTGTTTCACCGGAGTAAGCTCGCACTATGCCTATGGATTAATGGAATAGGTATACCATCAGTACAAGAGTTGAAAATGGGTGCGGCAATACATCTCCACACATAGGTGGTGAGTGGGTGGCCTCGGCAACTTGGCCTAAGAGCTGACGCGGTAACCCGGTACAAAAAAAAAAAACTATGTTAATAATAGGTAATGAACGGAGAAAGAAACATTAGGTAAAGAATGGAGAAAGAAACAGACAGTTAAAAAAACATGTCGTTCTCATAAATTCAACTTAATGTGCAGCTAAGCATACATAAAGTTAAAGAAATTTCCATTCTTAAAAATAATTCTGTAAAATTTATTTATTCGATGTGATAAATAAAATGTGTTGGTATTATTATCATTTTTTTAAATAAATTTCTAAAATAACTTTTCTAAATAAAAAATTATCCTAACTTTTTTAAGTAAACACCTCTAGCGTAAAGTTATTCTAAAATTTTTCTTCTAAATACGTACTGTTCTGGATGAAAAAAAGTCCTATCCTGTTGAGAAAAGAAGTCCCATTAGGTATTCATGATCTGCGAATTAGTAAGTTAGCATACATAAGGGCTTTGATCTATACATGTAGAAACGTATTTATGTAAGACAAGATATGTATTTGGCATATAAGTCATGCGTGAGAAACGAAACTGTGCACCGAACATTGTGCTACTTAAATTTATTATAGAGAAAAAAATTTGGAGCGACTGACAAGCTTACTGTTAAAATACTATTCAAAAACGGCTTGGAATTACCTACTTTTCTCATTTAAAAAAAACAGCTCTCCTAAGCAAAAAAGCATCCAAAAATCAAATGGTGCGTCTAAACTATCCAACTGTTCAAGTATAGTCATAAGTATTAAAGTATAGTCACAGTTGCTGGCAAGCTCGGGTATGTTCGCAATGACTCAGGTGCTCGGAGGAAAGAAAAGCTGCATCTCATACTCACTTACAGAGGTGGGGGAGAAGAGAGCTACAGGTTCGAGGAGAACGAAAGTTGCATCTCATACTTACTTACGGAGATGGAGGTCCAGAGAATTTACGCACAGTCACGCATCACGATGGGTGAAAAGGTTATTATATATTGTAAATACTGGTCATGTTTAAGTATTTTCTTAGTTTTACTAATGTGATACAAGTAGTAAAAGCAATGGCTGAGAAGAGAAGATGGTTTAATAGAGAAAAAATTAAGAAAAATTAATTTTGGATCTTACAATTCTCAATGTATACACACTCATCAAACGCATCATCATATATCAATGGTTTTCAATGGGTTTATCCCAAAGAAACATTGTTTCATATTGGATAATCAAGCCAACCTAAAATTTCAATGTCGATTTGTCGCAAATATGTCGTCCCTTCAAACACCTCAAAGATTATGTCTCTTCTCCTGTATGTCTTACACATAAGCAAAATCTTTTCGAAAAGAGAAAGCTCTTTGTGCCCTCCATAAAGCGCACTTATTAAAAAAATATTTTATTACTAGTTCGTTAGTCAAGTCAATAAATCAAGACAGTGATTCAGACTTTTCAGTACATGAACACCTTAAACGACGAAAACAGCTACCTGCGTTGATGAGCAAATACGACGTAGTTAGCTTAGTATAGCATATGATGAAAAATATTGTAGTAAAATTTTATTGTGTATTCTTATGTATTTTAAGAATAAAATGTTTCACAAACCATTTTGTAAATCATGCGTGTTATACAAGTCTAGTTTTGTAAATGTACATTTTTTAATTTTAAATAAAATGATTGAACAAAATAAATAAAATATTGCAGCGTGCGCAACCTAAAGTAGCACGCACAAAAAATCTTGACCCTTTCGCCCAATAGCTGCAGGCGGAGCCCTTCTACAAACAAGAGTAGGCTGTGGAGAGGAGAGCTGTTTTGGAACTGCCATAGCTTATCTTCTATGTACTACCATAAAAATGTACTATGCAAACACCATTGAAAAAACACTGTTTTATACAACGCCAAGATAGTCTTCTGCGGTGGCATCAATTCCTCGTCACTGGTGGCTATGCCAGAGGGATAACAAGCATCATCATGCAACTGTACAGAGGTATTGGTGAACTATTCTACACCAAAGTACTGTATCTGGAAGGCTAGAAGAGAAAACCTTGCATAAAGAACATTCACAGGAAGGCTCAAAATTTTTGCCCAACCATGGACGTGACAAGCTGCTAAGCACTGGAAGTGGAGCGAGCGAGGTCAGTGCTGTCAACTGTCTCAGTATCAACACTCAGATGGATCTAGAATATACCAGCAATATAAGATCAAAACTAACTGATAAGCAGACAAAGGAGCACTTTGTTTACACAGAACTTGAACTGATAGTGAATGATATGGTAGAAACAGTAAGGACACTGTGTAAGTTTAAAGACAGCTGTGAGAAGATATAAAAAAATATGTCAGTTTCTGCAACAAGTAGACAATAATTTTATGAGAGAGACTGATAGATTTAAAAAAAGACAATCTAACAATCGATTTAGTTCAGGTTTGTGAAAAGCATGCTAGCAGGTAAGTGGAATGAGTGCCTGGAAGCTCCAAAGAGGATCTCTAATCCACCTCCTACAAAAAAAAAAACCAAAAATAACCATGAATTTATCCCTAAGACAGCAGTCGATGGTAGCGGCAAACAAGATAATACCAGAAAAAAGAAGAAGAAAACTCTCGTTAAGGTCGTGAAAGGGCAAAGCTTTGCTGGATCCTCAAAAAAAAAAAGTTTTAGCCGGAAGGCTAAAATCACAGTCATCGGAGTCACTACAAATACAAAAAGATTTTTTTCTCGAGGTCAGAAGAGTCAAGGATATAGAGGTCCTGGGGGATGCCCTGAAAATAAAAGAAATAAGAAACCTATTAACAGGCTCTACTAGCTGCGAAGTTAACAGAAGAAGGCCCCTACAGGTGCCTGGAGTATGGATACATAGCTCAAAGTTGTGTCAAGGAGGACCGATCCAAGGTATGCTTTTAATATGGGAGCTGAATCACCTCAAAAAAGACTGCAAAAAAAGGCCCAATATTTTGCTCGTGGAACAGAAGGAGACAAACACGGAGCAAGTAGCTTCAGCTGCCCAGGATTTAGGGAGAGACTAAAATAGGCCAAAAACAAGGTATCTACAAAACGTAGATAAAGTCTTGGTGAACGAAAGTGAGACACCTACTCCAGAACTAATGTGTTCTGACTTACCCAAGTTATCAGCAAAGTTAAGCAACAGAAATTAATGTACCCGTAAAATAGAAAATGACCAGAAAAATTAAAGAGAAGGCAACGTCACGACGTGCAGTGGTCTAAAAATTATCTTTAACAGAATTATTGTTACGGAGAATAGGCATAGAGATGCAAATAATTAAAATAAGGGCAATCGAGGGTAGACCAGTAGTTAAACTAAGAACACTACACAACAAAACAAATATTATGAGGAACAAAAGAAAGCTTAAAGGTCTTGACAAAAGGATAGACGAAGAAAAGTTAAGTGCGCAGGGGATATCTTAAAATGACAATTAACGAGAAAGGGTGAGTATGGAACAATTTGAAGAAAGGTTTGATTCAGGAAAAAGAGAGAACAAAAAAAAGCGATTTTACAAGATGGAGGACAAATTTCAAGTAGGGAACAGAGAATGTGAAAATTATTTCATGGAATATAGCAGATATTAAAAAGACTAAAAAAGCCGAAAATTATCTAAATAAATTTGATGTGATAATATAACAGGAAACATAGGTGGAAAAGAGCAACATTAATGATTGGAAGAACAGACTGGATAAAAGTTATATCTGATTTTAAAAATCAGCAGTTAAAGAAAACAAAAGAAGGAGGTCTTGAGGAGGAGTTCTAATAGGCATTAAAAAGCATGTTACCAAACGTAAGATAGATTAATGGGATTACAGGCTAACCATTAGAGGGTTAAAAATAAAAAAGCTATCATAAGTAGGGGGTACAATAACACAAAAACAGAACTCATGCTTGAGGAGTAACAGTATGTAGTAGATAACTGTATCAATAGAGCAGAATTAGTTTCGATAATCGGAGATTTGAACACTAGAATAGGAAAATGGCAGGTTATTAGCGAAGATAAAAAAAAATGCAAGCAGAAATTCTGCAAATAAAACGGTGAATAGAAAGAGGGAAAAACTTCTGGACTTCTGAAAAGAAACAGGCTTAATTATATGAAACGGAGCCACAAAGACGGGCTGGAAAGGAATTTATACGTTCATAAGAGATAGCGGCAGCTAGGTACTTGATCTAGCACTTAATCAGGGATTGTAAAAAATAATTTAAAAGTATTTTTCAGACTAAATCAAATCACCTTCCAGTACAAAATAGTAAAGCAAGTAAAAATGAGGTAGAAAAAGATGGGGCTGAGATAAGGGACGAATTAGATAGTAGGGTGACTAGAATGGGATGAAAGTAAAGGTAGAATAGGATAAGACGGTTATAAAAACAGAGAGAAAAAACTTAGGAAAACCAGGAGGAGACAGTATAAAAATAACGAAACAAAAGATAAAAAAGACAAAGAAATGGCAGAATTCTGGAGAACAATCGGTCAATTTAGGCCAAAAATAAAAAAGAAAGGGACAGGCATAAATAGTAGGACTGGTAAGGCACTTAAACAATCCCTTAGGAGCACAAGGCCCGCCAAATTCAAAAGAAACGAACGCGAAAACAAAAAGTGAGGATGGGACTAAAAGGCCGTTCGAAGAAGAAGAAGAGTTGGAGGAGACACTAAATGCTAAAATCACAGGAGACGAAGTGCTAAGTGCATTCAAAAGAATGAAGAATAATAAGACAGCAGGACAGGATAGGATACCGGTAGAATTTTACAAGGGGCTAACTTCATTTCAAATTGGGGAACTAGCGGAAGTGTTACGCGAAGTATTAAATAGAGCTGAGCTAGTGAAAGCATGGTGAGTGGCACGAATATTCTTCGAACACGAGGAAAATTATAAGGAAGATGTCAGAAATTACAGAGAAGTAGCTTTATTAGGCATAGGATATAAAATTTTAATATACTTATTAGCTGTCCCTCTGAAAAATTGGTTAGAAGCAAATACAAAATTGTAAAAAAGTCAGAAGGAATTTAGAGAGCATGGGAGCACTCGGAACCACATATTCACACCAAATACAATAATACACAATAAGTTAAAATATTAAGACAGAAAAATATACGTTTACTTCATACACTTTAAAACAGTGTTCAATAAGGTGAATAGGAAATTTTACTAGAAAATATGAGAGGATTATAAAATAGAGGTAAATTTTTAAGAATAATTGAAAAAATTGACAAAAACACTGAAAATAAAGTCAAAACAGAGGAAGATATTACAGAAAAATTCAAGACAAGGTGTGGAGTTGCACAAAGATGCCACCTAGGCCCAAACCTATACAGTATCTACCTTTAGGACTTGGAAGAGGAAAAGAGGGAAAGACAGTCTTAAGAGAAACAACGGTCTTTAACTTAAAGATCGCAGATGATGTAGCAGCAGTTGCAGATACAAAGGAAGAACTATAAAGCATGCTCAATAACTTAGAAAGATATAATGATAAAAATAAAGTAAAGATTAATGTAAGGAAAAAAAAATTCATCGTTTTTAGAAAGAGAGGCAAGCTAGTAGAACAAGAGAAATGGCACTTTAACGGAGAAAGAACTAAAGCAGTGAATGCATACAAGTACTTAGGCTTTTGGTTTACAACGGAAAACGCGTTCAGCCACCATGTAACTGAAATGGCAAATAAAATACTGTATGAAAAAAAGTTAACATTAAAAGGCTTAGTAGGAGACTATATTTACTAGATACCACAGAAAAATCCGGGTGTCTATGGGCTGGAGACCTGAGGTTGGTAAAGAAGGAAACAGCTCGAGAAAGTACAGGGAAAATTAGTTTAAATGGCTCTAAGCATCAATATAAATACACCCGAGTATTTATGGAAAAAGGAGGCCAACAGAATAAGCTTAATGGTAGAAACAATAAAAAGGATTAGAAAATACAAATTGCGCATAGCGAAAATGGGAGATGAGAGATAGCCAAAAACTTGCCTGAAAGGGTGAAATAAGATGTGCAATGAATAAACTTCCAAGTAAGCTGGAGGAGCAAGTGGAGGAGAGCTTCGAAGAGTATGAAGATAGAATGGGGATTAAAGGCGTATTTGATAATGAGGGAGCAAGTAAGTTTGTAGAAAGTCTAGAAAGAAGTGGCTTTCTAGTGTTATGTGCCCTTACCTATAAGTTCTGTGCCCCCTAACCAATAAATCTACTTACTTTGCAAGGAAGTGCAGTGTAACACACTATGTCCTTCGACAACTGGGGATATTGCAAAAAGACAGTGGGCACTGGCACTAGGTGCAGCAGCTGAACGCAAGCTTATCATTCTTCTTGTGCCCTACGCAGAACTACCTCTACTAAGGGTGTTTATCGCTGATGTGAGACAAGAAAATCATTTTTATTATCCCCTAGCTATCCTTCAATCAGCAATCTGACAAAAAAGCGTTGCATAAGTAAACCTTCTTGTATGGAACAGGAAACATAAACAACTTTAAATCTATATCAAGCTGGTTCATCACATTCTCCTGAACACGATCTAAATATGAGCGAGTCAACAACGCTTGATGACATAAAAAAACTTATTGAGCAGAGTACTAACTCAACATCTCAAAAAATTACTATGTCAGACAATAAGCTTGCAGAGAGTAACAATGCCTTATCTGCCAAAATTGAGGCTTTGAATAAAGGCTTCAAAAAAATTGAAACCTCAACTAGCACTGTTCAGGTCATCAATATAAGGCTTAAAAATTTTAAAGTCTGCTCAGCTTACACACCAATTCCTCGGTGAGTTTCATAACAGACTTACCACACTTAAGAAGTCCACGGCCTCACCTGTTCAATCTGCTAATGAGCTTACTGGAGAAATTCAGGATAGAATACCTAGGTCCTCAAATGTTATTTTATACAATTTTGCTGAATCAACGACTGATACAACTACAGATTTACTATGGGTAAATAATGTACTCACAAAGATGGGAGTGACTGCTACTGATTATGTCTTACAGCTATTTGCCAAATACTTCTCCTCATTTTTTAAAAGACCATCCACCATGTCATCTCTCACTTGACCTCGCACTTCAGTAAACATAAACATGTCTTTTTCTTCTGTCCAAATTTCCACCGCAATCACTCACCTAAAACGATCAAATATTCCTGACCCCGATTTCATCCCTGCATCATTTATCATCAATTACCATCATCCCGTATCTCTCCCCTTAGCCATACTTTTTACCATATCTCTCAGTGAAGGCTCTTTCACTAGTGTTTGGAAATCCTCATACGTATTCCTGATTTATAACTCAGGTGACCCTTCACTTACCTCTGATCTTAGGCGAATAGTTCGACCCAGTTCAATACCTAAACTTTTCAACTATCTAGTCCATCAAAAATTATTTCCTATCGATGTCACCTTCAATCTGCCACCAACAGCTCGGATTTATTGAAGGTTGCTCCACTTTAACTAATTTACTTACACTTAGTCATTTTCTATCTTCGGAGTTTAAATAGGGATGTCAGGTTGATGTCATCTTCTTAGACATGGCCAAAGCTTTTGATAGTGTTTTACATGATATTGTACCATCTAGGGCTATTGACTTCAGTCTTGGGGGCAATTTTCTAAAATGGTTGGCCTGCTTCCTTTGTGACAGAACTTTAATGGTAGCATTATCTGGGTCAATATCTGATGAGTTTTCTGTCCCTTCTGGAGTCCCCCAGAGCTCTCACATTGGTCCGCTTCTCTTTTCCATCGTTATGAATAGTTTTCCGTCTTCTATTTCCATCTCATCGTGCTTAATATATGCTAATGATATAAAATTATTTAGAAAAATCAATACTCCCAGTGACTCTGCTGGCCTTCAGTTGGATCTTACCAGAGCTGCTATTTGGTGCACAAATAATGGTTTCACTGTTTACGAGAATAATTGCAAAATACTTTCAGTTACCAAATCAAAATCTACTATATTCTGTCAATACTCAATTACTGGCACACCTATTAATAAAGTTGAATCATTATCCGACCTAGGAGTTACTCTTGAATCTACCTGGGATTTTAACGGTCATATTAACAAAATGGTTGCCAAATCACTAAAAATCCTAGGATTTATCCAAAAATGTACACTAGATTTAAAAAGATCAGATTCCATAGTATATTTATTCAAGTCGTTGCTTCTGCCTCAACTTACATATGCCTCAGTTATTTGGACACCCTATACACAAGCTAAGTTTTCTCTACTTAATCAAGTAGTTCATCGAGCTCTTCGCCTAGCCTGTTACAAAACCAATAACCCAATGCAACACTTTGACCATAATTATTTGCCACTACTGACCAAATTTTCCATACAACCCATATAACTCGTACATAAATACCATGACTGCTTATTCAAAATTACAAATAATTACAAACACTGCCCTGATTTATCTGCTCTTTTTTACCTAGAAATCTCCTCCACAACCTTAGAAACATCTGTATTCTTACTGAACAAACCTTCACGAATAATTATTTATACTTCTCGCCTATACCCCGTTTAAGAAGACTTTTCAACTCCACATTTAAATATTTATCTGATACAGATAATATTCTGCACTTTAAATCAAACCTTTGTACTCTAATTTCAATTCAACAGAACCATACAAACTAAACATCTTCATATTTCTACCCATTTTTTTCAAACTTAATCCTATATTATATCAGTTTATGATGAGTTTTATGTTTATTCATATTTTCTTTATTCTATTTAGATTATTTAAAAGCTACATTGTATATTTGTTGTACATTATTTCAAAATATTTTTTGTTGTAGTTACTTATTATTTAGATATGTCTTATTTTGTGCCCAGCGATATGCTTACACCAAATTTGTAAACTTATGTAATTGGGTTGCTGCCCGTTAGTTAAATAAATAAATAAATAAATAAATAAACAAATAAAAATAGTAAAATAAAGTTACTGCAATTACTATAAGGAGATAAAAAAGGAACCCGAGAATAAAAAATACTGGGAAGATCCGCAGATAAAGAGATACATAAAATCACAATGAACAAGGTTAAGATGTGGGAATGTAGGAAGGGCAAGAAACAAGAGATTCCGGGACAAAAAATATAAGGCATGTGGAAACGAACCAGAAAAAAATAGAACACATATTTCTATGTGATAAGTAAAGGTAAAAATTAGTGATGGATAGGTTAAAGAAGTGAAGGAATTGTTATTTTTAGGTATAAAACAGAAAACTAGAAAAAATTATTAAAATTACTGGAAGTGAATCTCATTATCAGTTTATAAAAATTTAGAAAAAAATTAGAAAAATTAAATAGATCAAGAGCCGAGAGGCCACTCTAATAAAGATTTAGTAAGAAAGACTGCTTACAATGTAAGAAGAGATAGTATTATCTAGTGCAAAACAATGTGGACCATGAAATTGTAAGGTCAATTATTAATTAGGCATTGTAAAGGAACAGGCAGATACATACAAAAATTCAATACAATGAAACAGCAAAAGACGACATGAGCTAGGAATGATAAGTTAAAGTGAGAGATGTAGATAAATAGAAATCGCAGTGAATAGTTTAAGAATAGTGGTAGGTTTAGTTATTAAAATTAAATTAATGCGAGCGAGAATACACGAGATTGTCGTGTAGGGTATATAATATACAAAAAAATAATATCTGAGTTCTGTACACTGAAAACGAATGAATAAACAAACATATATATTATATGGGTCATTCAACTCAAAATGGCATATTTTATGTCCTAGTCGATGACAAAGTTGGTTAAGGAGATATCGATCTGGAAACTTTGTAATTATTCAAAGGGTGTTTACTACTAAAGTTACAATAAAATACGATTTAGACCATAAAACAGTGTTCCCTTAGTTTCAGATGCAAAAAAGAGGCTAAATTAGCGTTACGGGCTCATATCTCATTTAAAAATTTGTAGTGTTGACGACCCCTAGAATCAAAACACAGAGTTTTTAATTTTTTTACGGTATGGGATCATAAAGTTACTAGCTCCAACAATATTACTACACATTTTAGACAGCCAAAAAAAATTTTACCCAAAAGTTGCATGCCGTTGATGTTGCGGGACCGAAATCTTATGAATCTAAAATTTCAACGGAAAATACTCTTACAATCGCACGCAATTAAATATGGGCATTCCGAATAGGGCATCTTATATTTAAAAAATGTCAAGGATAATGCAGGAATTTTTTCCGATTTTTCCATTCCAATAAGCCAGTTCTCCGGGCTCGCGAATTCGAAGATTCTGTCTCCCTAAATAAAAAACAAAGAGCCTGTAACGCTCAGGAATGTAAAGTATCTTTTTAAAGCATTCGGTTATCGACTCGAAAGGTGGTAAGTTAAAATTGAGCTGTTTTTTATATAATATAAGTGCAGTGGCAAAGCTCAGTTTGCGTTTGATGCGTTACAACCTCAATTTTTGACGATTTTACGAGAGCCCGTATCGCTCCTTAATTTTCTAAGAACCCGTAACGATACAAAACGCATTGTATCTTCATTGAATGTTAACTTAGTGGCTGGAATAGTATAATATATAATAGTAGGGACTCAGTACATTATACAAGTGCAACAATAGAGTTAAATTTTCACTGTGAGTGGTATACTTATGTCGATACTCATAATATGATTTTAAGATCAGTTTTTGAACCTGTAACGCTCTTTTTTTTTAATGAATCGCATCATATCTTTGTGCAGCGTTTTATTATCGACTTAAATAGTGTAGTACATAATAGTAGGGGCTCAAAACTTCGTACAAGTGCAAGGATACGGTTAAATGTTAACTGCAAGTGGTACAATCATGATCTTAAGACGATTTTTTCAACCCATAAGGTTCCTTTTTTCTTTAATAAAATAAGAAAATTGTAGTAAAAAATTTTCTGGTGTCGATCCAGCAAAGCCCAAAAAATTAAAGCTTATTTTGGTCACGGACAAAAAAAAGTTTTTCGAAAAATTAAAAAACCCGTTTTAAGTGTTTGTCCATTCTAGCTCTCGAAATATGCCGTTCTCAGTAAAATGATCAATATATGTTGTTACAAGTTTCTGCAACGTACCGAATTTTGTTTTTTTTACAATTACCAGAGCTAAACACTACCACTTTGTAGGATATTGACTGTTAATGCTATTTGTTATTTGCAAAACCCACCTATGTCAATCTTATAATTTATGTGTATTTATACACATAGCACGTGTATCTTATATAAAATCCGAAAATTCAAAAATCCTTTATTGTTAAAACAAATTTAATTATTGGGCGCTCATTATCTGAGCGATTCAATTTTTATGCGGGTGTATACATATACGTATTTGTACGTACAGGTTTAGCGAGGTTAAGCCTTATCGTCATTTTTTCTTCAGCTTATGATTTAAGAAGTAAAAAGACTATAAAAAGAAGGATAATGTTTTCTTAGGCTTACCATAATCATTTGAAGGTCAGCTCTTAACTATGGATATGTAAGGTTCTGTATACGTAGTTCTGTATATGTAGATATGCTGTAACTTGCTCAGATCATGTCCGGTACTCATACCCACTTGCCGTAATGGAATCTAAAACTTTAAAAACATCAAATTGCGTTAAATTTTGTCGACTTTACTTGACATATTATCTTATATCAATATATTGATTCCTTCATTGAGATAATCGATCATTTAGAGTCAAATTTTCCATTCCGACCCATTTCCGCAACTCAATTTCGCTCATGAAAGCTTTCACCGGTAAACAATAAGGCTTATATGCCACTTGGGCGTGTAAGCATTGTATACTCTAGCTATTGGTGATAAGATTCGTACCTTAGTCACACCAAAAATCGACAAATACGAGTGAGTTTTCAGTGCATACATTTTGTCCGCATATTTGCACCATAATCGCGGTTTTAACAAAAATCAGTTGAAACTTTTTGGATTGGAAATGCTAATCAATGGTCACTTTTCATAGTATAGGACTAAAATGAATAAATCCTTATGACAGTAGTACCTGAAGTTGTTACGTCTCGAATAGCCAAGCTCTTATTTTTGCGTATTACGCGCATACAAACATTTCATTCCGTTCCGACCCCCATGGAATAACCACTTGGTGTGCGTGTGCAGGTACGCAAACTATAGTTTTATTGCATTCAAGGCGAGTGAATGAATTATGAGTGGACTAGTCATTGTAATACGTCTATGAATCGTACGAGCACTACAAACTTTGAAAATTTCATTCCGACCCTACCTAACGTCAAAGTGCCGTTTTTTTTCGTTTAAGAGTAGTCAATCCCAGCCAAACTTTTTTTTATCACTGTTGGGCTTATCGATGAGACAAATTGGCCCTTTATTGCTATATAAACGCAAAAACGGTGGTGCTGCTTCCAACGTTGGAAGCCAAGTGGTGCACTTTATTAGGTGGCTTTATCTGGGCTTTAATAAAAGCAAAAACATAATCTTAATGACTAAAACAAAAATCTTTGAATTTTATGCCCCGAATGAAAAGTTGTAGTGATTTAATGAAAAATATCGAATTTTAGCCAAAATCACATTCTGAGCGATATTTACGCTCTAATTGAAACAGCTGTAACTTTTGAATGGAGGCACAAAATCGAACATAATTTTTTTAAATCAAAAGGGCTTGATTACAGGTTTCATTTTAGCCTAGTAAGAGCACTCGAACTGTTTAAAGAGCTTAGCTTCACGTGCTACAAAGTAATATAATCTTTTTTAAATCGATGAAAACTGACTTTTATAAAATTTCGTATAACTTTTGACCAGAAAACTTTATACTTGCATTGCTTAAGATATTTGTTACTGATGTTGTGTACAGTAGAAATACCATGAAAAAAAATTTTTTTAAACCAACTTCTTTTTGAAAAATTTTTTAAGTCAATTTAAGCAAGTTACGGCAGAATCCCTCATGTATAAAAAAAAAAAAAAAATACATAAAAAGTGACAATTTGACATTTTACACCCCTTTTAAACCTGTGTTGAGGCATAAATCATTCTAAATTTGGTACCTAGTAGGTAAAATTGAGCAGAGAATCTTTTGGTACTATTAAAACTTACGTATGATTAACAATTTATAAGATAAGGATCAAATACCAAGGAAAAATTAATTGTTGGTTAGAATTAGTTGGGTATTCGCATTCCTCGATGCTTGAAACGTGATAATCCATAACATCAGGTGAGTCATTTTAGGATTATTTTTTATAAACTCATGTCTAAAATATTAAATTATTGAATCTATCGGATTAACATTTCGAATCAGTGACACGAAATTCCATGACAACGGAAGCTAACTTCAGTCATGTGAATGGAATACCATGTATCCATACAGCTCCATATGTCAAATCAGGTTAGTACAACAGCCAGCCAATAATGAAACAGAATGTAAAAAATGCATTCAATTTGTAAAATCTGTATTATTGCATTAGAAAAAAGTAACATTATTATAAACAATGCTTTATCAGTCCCAACGATATGCCCCCGAAAGCTTGTTTCGGGCACCACGTAAGTCCTATAGGCAAAGCGACTCCAACTAATGCGAAAATTTAACAGAACGACAATAAATATCTTATTAAATTACGTCTTTCAATATTTGACGACAGACAATCGTTTGGTAGTCATTTTCTCGGTACAAACACTGGCAAATAAGAGTTTCGCCAGTACCCCGCCAATATCTCTGGTAAGCTTGACTCGTGGGCCAAGATCGAAGTTTCCCGTGCGGGAAACGTTGATAAACTGCTTCTTTGTAAGGGATACTGCCTAATGATATAAGTTTCTTCAGTGCATGGACAATATCTCTGGTAAGCTTGACTAGTGGGGCAAGATCGAAGTTTCCCGCGCGGGAAACGTTGACATCGGCTCGGTAGTTAATATTATACGGCAGATATCGGCAGGGTACTGCTAATACTACTTTTTGGCAGTATTTCTGATGTTATGGATTATCACGTTTCAAGCATCGAGGAATGCGAATACCCAACTAATTCTAACCAACAATTAATTTTTTCTTGCTATTTGATCCTTATCTTATGAATTGTTGATCATACGTAAGTTTTGATAGTAATAAAATATTTCCCGCTTAATTTTATCGACTAGGTACCAATTTTAGAATGAATTATGCCTCAACACAGGCTTAAAAGGGGTGTAAAATGTCAAATTGTCACTTTGTATATACATATACATATGTGTGTAAGTGTGTGCGCGCACGCATGTGTGTGTAGGTGTAAGAAAATGTAGCTTATTTAGTTTGAATTTAGTGTGCCATTTCCGCACTCAAAGAATACAGTCGTAAGGGGATAAGAGAACGACAAATGTTGAGTTAGTACGTGGCCCAATAGAAGCACAGAAAGTGTATACGAAAGGCTGCCACGTAAAGGCACTACGTAGCTGCTTATACCAATGCGCAGCTCAGCAGTGCAGACTCAGAGACAGAATAAAATACAATGCAGTTTAAAAGTGGATAAAGAATAAACATTAATTGTCGTTTTCTTTTTACAGGTAAGATCGCGTATAACATCCATGATTTGCAAATAGTGCATAGAGGGAGAATAAAATAAAATTCACTTTACTTGCAGAGAAACATACTGTGTTTATTAATTAATAAAATTTAACTTCCTTATACAACGACAAATTTTGATAATAGAAAACTGCAGCAATGAACAAATTGTTGTTTGTAGTTGCAGTAAAAGAGGCGGATGACCAAAAAAGTAATACAATGTGCATAGACTCAATTGAAACGGAGGATGAAAAAAGTTCATAGTTCTATCGGAATTACAACATATTGTGTGGCATGAAGAATTTGAGAAAACATTAACAAGAAAATGGGAAAAAATTTGAATCAAGATGACAAGTAACTTTAAAAAAGTGTTCATGGACGAATTGGGTATAATACAGTTAGACAATAAATACTTAGAGAAAACGAAAGGAAAAAAAGAACAAACGAAAATTCAAAAATTAATTGAAATAATTAAAAAATTAATCGAGTCTTTAAAATAATAATAAGATAAAAAAGATAAAACAAAAAGAATAAGATAAATAGTGATGACGTGGAAAATAGTATAGATCTATTCAACGAGGTAAGAAAATATGAAGACATGATAAATAATAACAGTTATTACTATAGATGAACAAGAGATGATGAGGTAGATCAAACAAAAAAAAATTAAGAAAAGAATCCGTGCAAAATATGTGAGAGCTCTTATAAAAGTATAAGATACCATTCTCAAGAGATACGTTGGTTTAAAACAATAGAACTAAAGTGTAAATTTTCTATTAAACAAGAAACTAGAAATAAAAGGAGTATACGATTATGGCTGACAAGTATCGTTAATAAACTCAAGATTACTAAAAATAAATAGAAAGAAGAAGATTTTAACAATTTTATTCAAAATGAAAATTTAGAAAGAGTGACTCTAAAAATAGCTCGAAATTAGCCCGTTTTTGCAACCTCGAGAATCGTCTAAATTGTTTATCAAATCATTGTTTATCGTTTGAATATTCACCTGGTAAATTTTTAAGAGGGGATCAGCTTTAGTTTCTTAGATATAAGAGGTAGAAGATATTAAAATACTACTAATGACCGTATAAATCAGGTTTACAGTGCGTCTCACAAAATAAAAAGTGTTTTCGCGTAAAACCACTATATTATTATGTTTCTTGGGTCGCTGATTCCAAATCCGAGGTTAGATGACCTTCTTAATGGATGGTTCAATGTCATTTGAAGGTCACATCTGAATGAATCGTAAAAAAACTCTAAAATCACCTCCAGATAAGTTTTTATAGTCGCTGATTACGAATCTGAAGTCAGGTGTGCAAAATTTAATATGCCTAATCAATAATTTCTTTAGAAATAATCGGAACAAAATATTTTTTTAACGTCATAAAGTACAAAGCTTTATTTTTCAATAGTTATAGAGACATTCGATATATCTGGGTTAGGACCCTTTATGACATTATATTGACTGTATCCCAAGTAACATACACTGAAAGAAGGTCGCGACTGCAGGTACCTACACACCAGCGACCTCATGCGTGCTCTCAATTAGCGGCAGCAGAGCTCGCGGATTTTGCACGCGCGACGTCCCGTGCCAGGTGGTACCTGCAACCTCGAAGGCCGCGTGCTCTGCTATCCCTTGAAGCTCGTAATATAGCGTTGCCCCATGCCTATAGTCTCGTAGTAGCAGCAGCGTTGCATCAGCAACTTGTATAAGCTCGTGCATGCTTTCGCGCACATACGTATTTACTGCGTTTGATAATATATATTGGTGTGTACAAACAAAAGAGCAGCAGTTGCTGATTACATTACTCTTCGTACCATCGATTGTGTTGAAATAAAATTGATCTTCTTTTCTAGCATTAAACAAGTGTGTACGAGAAACATTCTACTTACGTTAAACGGGCCTGCCGCGATTTGATTGTTCATAAAACTACTGCAGATATAATTATTTGTAATATTTTAATGATTTATGTATTTCGTAAACCGCATAACGCTTAAAAAACAGTCAGGTTAATGATAATCAATATTCTAAGATATGCATAGCACGTAATATGTATGATGTTGTTATGATTATAAATTATAAATTATTTCTGATATCAATATAAACTTCGTTACTTTTCTTTAATTTATTATTCCCCCCCATTATTGCCTTAGGCAGCAAAAACAGAGAAACAAAAAACTTTTATTATAAAAAAAGTATACTTTCATTTTCATAACATATTCAAGTGAGGATGTATATATAGAGCAACTTTGCGGTTTAAAAAAATCATATAGTAAAACAGAAGATTAATCACATGAAACCATAATATTGCAGAGCCTCAAGCAGTAAAGAGTGAATAGGTATACAGGTACCCCTTGACTTGATTCATCGCGCGTGCTAAAGTCACGAGCTCTGCTGTGGCTAATCGAGTGCACGCATTAAGCCGCTGGTGTATGGGTATCTCATAACGCGACTTTCTTATCGGCTGTGCGGTAGCTGTTACTATTAAGTGTATAGACATCGTACGTGCGCCCATCGTACAGCATGGGCCAATAATCCGCGGTAGCTGCTGCCGCTAGAGACTTGACAAGTAATGCTACAGTATAAGAAGCAGACTACGTGCGCTCAGAGGCAGCGGAGCTCGCGATCTTCTTTCAGTGTATAATAGTAGCAATGTGGCTGCAGCATCCAACTGTCCATGAACCACTCTCACATGCGCAAAAATATTCGACGATAGCCAGTCTACCTCTCTTAGCTCGATCAACAAGTACAAAAATATAATGGCTTTTTCCACTTCTATAGCGAGATTCCATGCATATGTGCTTTCACGAGCAGTGGATCGATAACGTTATTGTCATACTTAGAAAAATCCAAGCCTGCGGTTCTATGTCTTGCGTTAGGATTGAATTTCTGTCCTAAAAATATATCTTCCGCCACATATTCGGCCTAGTATGACATGGCATTTTTTAATTGATAAGGGCCTAGGCAAACTTTATACAGATCGTCCAATAAAAGCTGAGGAAACTGCATTAGCGAATTATTTTCTTCATTATCCAAAGAAGTGAAAGCAGTGTCTTTGAATGGAACTCTTTGTTGAGAAAGATTCAGATCAGTGACAACTACTTTCAATTTATTCGGTACATTCAATCTTTATTTTATAGTTTTCCCAACATTTGCATATTTATCATCAGATAGAATTGGTCTGTGGAATAAATTAAATAACGCGCAAGCAATTAACAGGTAATCAAAGTCATAGGACAGTGTGGCATTATAAGCTGATACAGCAAGCAACTTGAATTTCTTTTTAAGTCGCCCAAATACTTGCTCAACTATCCATCGCACCTTCGTAACAAACCTGGCCAGATTAGCTTCATACGTATCGCGTTCTCCAGTTCCAGGAATATATGCTCTAAGCTTTTTTTCATCTTTTGAAAAGTCCATTACATCTCTAAATCCATTATCGACTAAGACAACATCATTTTTACGAAGCATGGACAATAGCTCATCATATCTTTGAAAGCAACCATTTAAAATCTGTGCATCGTTATGGTTCGTATTAAAAGGACCCAAGACAAACAGTATAAATCCGTTTGGCGTGCATCCCACCATGGGTTTAACAAGTAAGTATTTCTTTTGCTCACTCCACAACTGCTTTTGACCAGCGAAAATTTTTGGTTTTTCAGCTATCCGATAAGTGGCATCAAAAATAATATAACCCTTATCTTTAGGTATATCGAAAAATTCTTTTGCCAATGGAGTGTTATTAACTATTATGGTCTCACGATTGGGAATGTTGAGGAAGTAAGGAACCAAAATTTGAATTAAATAATTTCTTGCTTTTTCTAAACGGTTAGAAATTGATAAAATACTTTGGTACCCAAAAAGATAAGCCAATTGATCATGTGAAAGTGCAGTAAGAATTTTACACAAAAGAATAGCTACATCTTTTGATCCACAGTTCTTAGTGAATTCACATATTTTATTGAATTTATTTTTTTCAAATCCGAAAAAAGACTTAAAAGGTCCATCTGCCATAGTCTCAAGGGTATTGATATCGAATGTACTACCCACATTTTTATTTTGGTTCTGATAGTATTCGAACATGATATCGCTTACAAACTTTTGCTCCGTCGGTGATACTTCTTCAAATATTTTTTTCACTTAAGGCCAATAATCGACATCATTGAAATGTTCAGAGCACATACGGGCATGAGGCTCAACAAAGAACTTATAATTTATCAAAAGGAGCTCACATTTATTGCTAGGAATAGCAGTAAATTTTGATGGGTTCTTACACCCAAATGTACATCGATTATGTGAGCTTAAGCTTTTTCTATAAATGGACAGATCTGGCAACGTAGAGTAAGTTTGAATGCCAGAATTTTTTTGAACACAGTCGTAGCACAATCTGCATATTTTGCTGTCCACAGGAATTGTTTCTATAGCTTCAAGTTTTCGTTTTCTAGTATTATAAATAGTTCTCAATTATTGATTGCCGATAAGTTCAGATTGTTGACACAAAAAAATTTTTCATCCTTTGATTCCTTTTTATGCTCACAGCCAAGATGTGTCAAAGAGTAAGACATTTTTTAAAATGAATCGTAGACTGCAAATAATGTAAAAACATATCGGGAAGATAAATTAAAAGGATGATTAGTTAATTACAATAAAAAAACAAAAGTCTTTGACTATAGTACCTGTATATATAGTTAATACTTGTTAGTAGTATAATTCGTACATGTTAACAGGTTAGCTTTAATAACTTTAATAATGTATGTCAGGAGCCCATAAGATCAACTCTCATATGAAAAAAGATTATGGATCTTAATAAATACACATTTCTGTATAAAACTATTCTCAAAGTCAAATATAGAGAAGCTGAGGCTCAAATCATCTAAAACACTAATTATTGGCTTTAATTAAAAAGGATTCTGAATATTAACATTTAGGTCTGTATACAGAAAATTGAAGAGGCGAGTAAATAAATGTCAATGTTAAAATTAACTCCTGTACAAAAAAAATTAACGAGACACATTCTTTGACTAACACAATATTCATTATAAATCAAGTTCATCTTTAGCTGTGATGATTGCAATCGATTGCTCTATGAATCTATAATTAATTGTTGATTAGAATCATGTACTATACGCAATTGCAAAAGTTGCAGCCATGAGAATCAGTATTAGAATCTAGTGTATTCTAGATTTGGGAATTCCAATCAGACTCAACCTTCAAATGACCTTGAACAATCCGTTAAGAAGGTCATCTGACCTCAGATTTGGAATCAGTGACCTAAAAAACATAATAATATAGTGGTTTGGTAAGCTACGTGAAAACACTTTTTTTTGTGAGACTCACTGTCAACCAGATTTATACGGTAATTAGTAATATTTCAATATTTTCTACCACGTATATCTAAGAACCCAAAGCTGATCCCCTCCTAAAAATTTACCAGGTGCATGTTAAAACGATAAACAATGATTTGATAAACAATTCGGGACGATTCTCGAGGTTGCAAAAACGGGCTATTTTTGGAGTCTCTCTTTTACAAAGAAAAGAAGAAAAACCAACATTATTCTCGGTAGATTTTAATGAGTATATAAACGAAGGGGACTTTTAAATTCAAACTGATTATTTGAGAGAAAAAGAAAAAAATTTGATGGAAAAAAACATAAAAGATTTCAAAACAGTATTCGTAAGAGATAAATATGATACAGTAACAGTGAAAGATTATGAAGCACTCATAGATTTTGTAGTAGACAAGAACTGTAGTAAAAGGCCATATAGATGTACAATAGAAGACGAAAAAGAAATTGAGCAGCAAGTGGCAAATTTACTAGAGAAAAATTTAATTCAGGAATCTTATAGCCCATTTGCTGCTTCGGTAACACTTGCATTCAAAAAAGATAGAGAGAAATAATACAGGCTCGGTATAGATTTCTAAGATCTGAATAAGATCATTCTACCACAAGCACAACCGTTCTCTCTAACAGATGACTTAATAATAAAAACAAGAAACTGCGAACACTTGACAACACTGAATATGAACTCAGCTTTCTTATCGATCTCTTTACGAATTAAAGACAGAAAAAAAACAGGATTGATTACTCAGGACGAACACTTTCAATGGACATGCTTGCCATTTGGACTGAAAATGTCCCCAGCTATTTTTTGAAGGATCCTAAGTAACATATTAAGAAAATACAGATTTACAACATTCTCAGTGAACTATATTGACAATATTTTAATAGTCTGATCATTTTTTGAAGAACATATAGAACACATAAGACAAGTTTTAGAAACAATAATGAAAGAAGGATTAAGGTTAAAATTCAAGAAATGTGCACTTGCTTCAGACTCTATGAAATACCTTGGCCACATAATACAAAATAACTCAGTAAGGCCAATAAAAGATAATTTATTCTTCATACTAAATTTTCCAAAATAAAAAACACAAAAGAATATAAGACAATTTTTAGCAAACATACATTTCTACCATCGATATATACCAATGAGTGCAATTGAATTGGAATCACAACATAACCTTCTAAGAAAGAATGAAAAGTTTGTATGGTCTGAACAATGTGAGAACGCCTTCGAAAAGATAAGGAAATTGTTATGTTCTCAACCAATCTTACAAATATTTGACCCGAAACTCCCAATAAAAATATACGTAGACGCATCGATAGAGGGTATTGGAGCAATAGTGAAACAAACACAACTAGATGGAAAGGATAAACCAGTGGCATATTTAAAAAAAAAGTATACAAAATCCAAAAAAGAAAAAAAGCCATTTATCCGGAGTGTTAAGCTGTAAAGGAAGCATTGAAATACTGGCAATACTGGCTTATAAGAAGGCACTTCATGGTTTATTCATATCATAAACCATTAGAAAAACTCATCATCAAAGCGAGGACTAACGAAGAACTAGTTGACATACTTTTTATCGCAATACGATTATAAAATAAAATATATACCAGGCAAAGAAAACATTGAAGCTGACTGCTTAAGCTGAGATCGAGTATTAGAGTCCAAAGAATATAACAACAACGAGTTACTTAAGATAATATATTAAATAAGATTAAAGGACATAATATAAGACCAAGAGACGAATGAGGACATAAAGAAAAATAACCAAAGCTTCGAGAAAAAAAAAATATCTAGTATGAAAATGTTAAGAAATAAAAAAAAACCATACTGTCAGATGTATTTAGCAAAAACCTTATAAAATAAGTGCACTAAAGTTGGTGCCACATGGACATCAGACAGATGCAAGAGAAAATTGGCTCGTAATGCACTACAAGAAAATCAACAAAAAATACATAAAAAATATGTAAAGAATGCGAAACATGCATAAAGAATAAAATTAGAGGACGAGAAAAATGTGGACTGATGCCATACCTTGGACCAGCAACGAGACTATTCGAGATAGTATAAATAGACACTATAAGCGGCTTTGGAGCATCTTGATCAACAAAAAAATATTTACACCGGCTGGTGGACCATTTTACGAAATATGCTTTTATTTTAACGTCAAAGACGCAAAGCGTAAGTGATCTCATGAAACTGACACAAAAGTTGTTTGAAAATAATCATATCGAAGTGATTCTTACAGATGAGTATCAAGGAATGAGTCCTAAAGAATTTAAATAACTCCTAATAGATAGAAACATACAACTCATTTTTACAGCAGTTAATGCACCCTTTTTGAATGGATTTAACGAAAGATTGAACCAAACGAAAGTAAATAAGTTAAGATGCAGAATAAATGAACATAATAATAAAAATCGTGGACAACAATAGCACAAGAATGTATGGAAAAATATAGTAATACAAAACACTCAGTAACTGGTTACGCACCAAAATATCTATTATATGGTACGGATATAAAACTCTCACCAGATAAACTAAAAAATAATGAAAAAGTGGATAACCAGGATTAAAAATTAGCAGTCAAAAACGTCGATTAAAAACTGCAAAGATCGCACATTTTATGTAGGAGATAAAGTCTATATTGAGAACGGTAATAAATTAATCAGGGAAAAACCTGGACTCTTGAAGAATCAGACCCTTTGAAATAACAAAGAAGTTATTAATTACGTTCTATGAGATAAACACAGGAAAAAGGAAAGCTGAGATAAATTATTTTCATACAACAAAACTAATACCGATTTCAAGACAGATTGACAGATAAAAGAAAAGTTGTCCACAACTTTAACCCTAAGAAAGAAGATATAAAGAAAATGTAGTTTCTTTAATTTGAATTTAGCGCGCCATATGCGCACTCAAAGAATAAAATCGTAAGAAGATAAAAGAACAACAAACGTAGAGTTAGTACGTGGCCCAATAGAAGCACAGAAAGTGTATACGAGAGGCTGACACGTAGAGGCACTACGTAGCCGCTTGTATCAAACCATGGCTCAGAAGTGCAGACTCAGAGGCAGAACAGAATACAAGGCAGTTAAAATGTGGATAAAGAATAAACATTAATTGTCGTTTCTTTATTTACAGGTAAGATCGCGTATAACATCTATTATTTATAAATAGTGCATTGAGGGACAATAGTTAAATGAAACAATAAATGAAATTTACTTTACTTGCAGAGAAACATATTGTGTTTATGTAATAATGAAATTCAACTTTCTTATATATACACATGTACTTCCATGACAGTAGATGTACTACTCTGCAATACTATTTGTTTGCAAAGATAACTATTATAACTTAATAACATATATGTGTGTATATATTTGTATACATAAATAGATACATGTATACGTACATGTTTATAAAGAGGTAACTTCTGCGGACAATCAAATGTATGTAAGGGTTATTATACGGACAAAAGTGGAAATATGTGGACGTCCGCATAATTCTACCGTGTTATTGATATATACGTTAGAAGCACGTGAAGTCCGTATAAGTTACTATTTATAAACTTGTATAAGTAGTTGTATCTTGTAATAGCTAAAAAATTTTGAAACACTTGATTGTGAACAACAAATTCTCTTAGTAGGCAAATATTGTTTTAATAACTACATTTCTATGTGTATTCTTTTATATATATTTATATATATAAATATATATATATATGTATATATATATATCGATGTGTATATAGATGTAGCCTCGTTATATTTTTATCACCTTATGAATAAAGAAACTTGTAAAGTACAGTAATAAGTATATAATTTTCTTCTACTTCTTTTAATTATCTAACGGTAAGTTCTTATCCATGTACATGTGTGTTTGTACGTGTAAGTAGTATACATACATGCATACACACACGTGCATACAAACATTTAACAGTTTGTTTTTTTTTAATTTTTTTTTTTTTTTGTAGAATACAGCTATATTTTTTTGGATAACGCATGTGATTGTTCTGCATTGCATGTGAAAATTGTGAAAAATTTACTTACAATACCATTATGAAACTTCAATATCAATGCCCTATGTTATTGTACCCATTAAAAATTGTTCACATACATACACATCACCTATCGACTTCGGTTTGTGTTACTAGTATTATTTTTGTATGGTTATCAGTTATCGCAGTCTATAACAATAATATCTTATCTCTTATATACCTTATTTAGTCTAGTTTTTGCTATAATTTTTGACACAACAGTTTATTTATGTGCATTAATAATTATGTCGAAATTAATACAGAGAAATGTACATATGGCTGCAGAATTATTAGTCTTTCTTATTCTTGTTATAATTATTTAAAAAATAGATTAACATACCGTATATTCCGATAATGACTCGTCACTGTTGTCCTCTACTGAGTTATCGGTCCCATAATTCTCCATTAGGACTTTACTACTGTTTCTTGCTGAGAAATTCACTCCTAATACTTCCAATTCCGAATATCATCAGAGCTTTTATTTTATCTGTTAACAACGTGTGATTTTTTTTCGGTATATGTTGAGATAACGAGGGATCAGGATCAAAATTAAATAGCAGCCTGTTGAGTAAATTCGTGTTTGTTGTGATCCTTCAACCATACTGCTAATAATAACTAAAAATATCTGCTATATTTTCTTTTTAATGAACTTTTACAATATCGATTTCATGTTTCGCATAACTTTCGTTAAAAAAGTAATGATGAGTTTCAATGTATTTCGACTATTCAGGAAAATTTCTAAACCTAGCTATACTTATCGCACTATGTACAATATGCATAGGTTTATTAATAGTTAACTTTATGCGAGTGTAGCAGTACTGTCGTTGTACTGTAGTTTATCAAGCTAGTATGATTGCATCGGTACGTGTCTGCTATGTAGAGCAGTCCATACACGTGTATATATTTGACTGGCTTTATGCGTGCGTCTGCCTACTTATGGTCAGTCAGTCTGCTGCGAGCTCTCATTGAGCATGCTACACGTTCTCTCTCGCGCAAGCACCAGAGCTGCCCACCGCCTCACACAACATGACGTCTTTCTCGCTTAGTTGCATCTTTACGTGCTCGCTCGCTTTTCAATTAACATAAGTTCGTTGTGTTAATCACTTGAAATCTATGGTGATGTACATTAATACCAATTTTTATTGAATTATTATGTGTTTATTAAAGGTGAGAGTTTTTATTTCTACATCTAAGGGTGTTATGTGAGAGTTAACTTTCCGAGTTTTATCATATTTCCTCAGCCCCGTCAAGACTCCCCCATTGCCACTTTCACGGTCATACCCATCCGGCTGCACAATTTATACAGTCCACTTGCAAATTCAACATTTGGTCCTTTGAGCCAGATCGCAAGGCTGTGCATGCGTGGCACGTGGTCGCTTGGCCAAATTGGAGCGTCTCTCGCTTGGTTTGACCGTCTGGCAGCCGTTTTAATCGATGCCTAGTCACCGTTGTATTTTTCGTTCTTCTACACCTGGCAGACTTGAGCGTGTTAGGCGCGCTCCATTAAGTATAGTATTGTAACATTTGTTTTAGTTTCTTATTTCTTGACTGCTGCTGTTTGTGCCAGTCGGGCACAGCACACGCTTCAAGGACACGTTTGTTGTCCATACTTATCATGTCACCTTACACGTAGATACCTCCCATAGTTATTAACACACATACATCACTTTCACCAGTGCATTTAAAACACGAGCGTAGTAGATGTTTAAATAGTTGTTTTTTCTACTTTCTGTCCCTGCCATGCCGCGTTACCCAACTCGGCAGAGTGCGATTGCCTTCAAGCACGCATTATATATAGTTATAAAAAGCAAGCAGCTTTCTGTTGGTTTTTTTCTCTCTCGGCTCCACCTACAGTGTATGCAGTGCAGTATCACACGTTTGCTTTGAAGCATGTGGCATCAGTAAAAAGAGTTAGCAAGTAGCGCTCTATTTTTCCTTTCATTCGTTTATTCTTTTTCTCTCTTCAGCTGGCCGCTGCCACAGTGTGTGTTGTGCGTCACTCTGCGTTAACTTTCGAGCTTGCACCTAGTCGTAGAAGAGTAGTCGATAGCTCTTCTTTGTTTCTTTCTCTCTCTTCGACTCGCAGCTGCCACAGTGTGTGCAATACCATACCCTGCGTTCGCCTTCGGGCACGCCTTTGTTATTAATGGAGCAAATAGCTTTGCTTCAAACTAACTTGTTCTTTCATTCACTTTTACTGGTATGCCCCTACTATAGTAACGGCAGTGTGGCTTCGCGCGTTCGCTCACAAGCTTGCAGCAACGTAACGACACAACGCCCTTCTGCCTGATTGGTACAGCGCCTGCCTGCTCAATAGAGTCGGAAAACAAAGAAAGGAGTAGAAGAATCCAACTGCCATCGAAGGGTGACCTTGACCTGCAGAGTCAGCGGGTGCGACAAATACCTACAGTTAGCTCCGAGGCAACCATCTAGTAGCTCGCGATTGAAGGACCGTCCAGCTATCAGTTACCAGTCCAGCTCCATCTTTACAAGATCAAGGAAGTATCATCGACAACTTATAAGTAATTAAAGAAATAAACTGATTGAATTTTAGAGACTTTTATTGAAAATATTTATTGATACTTAGTGCCTACTAGTTAGTATGCGCTGGTGCTGGCAACATAGTAAATTAAATCGGATTATTTGCCTATTATTTTTTCAAATTTTAAAGATGTATAACTTAGTTACTTTATTGGATTTAATACAAACAATTTGTTGAACTGAAGCATATTTGAGTAATAAGAATTAATTGAGCGATTTATAATAATTTATAGTTTGGGTCTGCCATTGGTATGACAGTTGTGCGCGTGACCCTCTCTTCTTGATTGGTAGTGAAATACTAGATTCATAAAGTTCAATTAATTTTTATATGAAACTTCATTCAAGTTCATGCAATATTACTTATTTCGGATAATCAGGGCACCAATTTGATAAAGTTCAATTAATTTTTATAGTAGTTTGTTTTAATTAATATAAATAATAATAGATTTGTTTGTTGACATACAAAATGATCTCTTTAATAAGATTAAAAATTCTTATACAAATTCTAAGAAATCAGGTACGCTTAAAATATCATCAGGTGCAGCTGAAGCTGGGCTTATTTAGTTGCAAGATAGGCTTCTAAGGTTCAAGGATACTCACCAAGAGATCTTAAAAGTGGAAGATTTAGATAAAAAATATGAATATTTTTCCTCCGATCTGTATGAAACAGGTAAGGATGAATACTATAATGGTTTAAGAGAGTTTAAGGACTACATAGCTAAATTAGACTAAGGAGGTATCCAAACAAATCCTGCTTATCCTAGACTATCTCAGGATACCTTAAGTCTTGCCTATCTTTCCCAAATCGATCTCCTGATATTTTCTGGTGCCCATAAGAAATGGAAATATTTTAGAGGCATTTTTTGCGCTTTGATTCATTAAAATCCTGAGTTATCCTTGGTCCTTAAACATCATTATTTGAGATCGCATTTGAAATGTGATGCAGCAGGCCTCATCAAAAACATTGCTTTATCCGGTGAGCAGTATTCTCATGTTTGGGTATATGTAGTCGGTCTTAATGTTCATAAAATTGTAGCGTGACCAATAATTGATTCTTGTTTGCAGAGCTCGCTAATTTCAAAATCTCTGGTTGATATGTTGAGATTAAAAACGAACAGGATAAATGTTTTTCTAACAGGAATTGTCGATGAGGTCATAACAGCAGCTAAGAAAGTGGTTAAATTTACAATAGAGCCTCATTTTGATTTAAAGTTTACTCTACGAGTAAGGGCTCTTGTTGTATCTAAGGTGTCGTCAAATAGTTCTCCTAGTTTCAAATGCCTTACTGCTGATACGCAGTTTCAACATTTAGAATTGGCAGACCCAGGATACTATAGAAACGATCCAGTTAATTTACTGCTGGATGCAGCTACTCACGTTGATTTCATAGATAGTAAGATTATCAAAGGTGAACCAAATCAGCTCGTAGCTTCGCTCTCCTTATTAGGATGGTTGATTTCCGGTCTGGTTTTCAATAAGAACGCAGATCAGACTGGTGAAGTTAGGTCAATTACTTTGCACTCTGTACAAGAACAAAGTTTGACAGAACTTTTACAAAAATTTTAGGAATGTGAAGAAATTCCTCTCTATGACAGGAAATTCACCAAGAACGAGTAAAGCTTGTGAGGATAATTTTGTATACTCCTATAGTAGAAATGAACTTGGTAGATTTGTAGTGAGGTCACCTTTCAAATCTTCTCCACAAGTGCTATTAGAAATTAGTTATAAGGCCTAAAAAATAGCTAAGGGTGCATTTAATAGATTAGAAACTCATTTTAGTTACAATCTCAAACTACCGAACTACAAGAAGAATACAAAAATTTTATGCAAGATAATAAGACTTTAGGTCACACAGTATTACCTTCTGAAAGAAATTTTAGTCATTTATGGATATTACCTCATCATGGAGTGCTTAAGGAGACTAGCTCTACAACCAAACTTGATGTGATTTTGAATGATTCATCCTCGACAAAGGATGGGGTTTCTCTTAATTCTTGTCTCCATGCAGGCCCTAACTTATTGCCTAACTTATTTGATCTTATTCTCAAGAGGAGAAATTATCAGTATGTTCTTACTTCTGATGCAGAAAAAATGTTTTCACAGACAGAAGTCAAGAGTTCAGACCAGAAATTTCAAGCTATACTGTGAAAGGATTCTCTATAAGACCCTCTTTTAGTGTAACATTTCAGCCGTGCCACGGAAAAAAGCCGTAAATGACATATTTATCAAAAATGAGTTATTTATACCGATCGATTCGTCAGAGAATGCCCTATTTAATGGCATTTATAAAAATTGAATATCTTTATTCATTTTTTAATAATCATACATTGAATGGCCATAGAAATTTGCCTTCCCATGGAAAAAAGCCGTAAGTAACAAAAACATTGGAATTCGACTTGTCGTTAACGGGAAAAAAAGCCGTAACAGCACTTACGCTTGATTTACTTGGTATTAGTCAGCGAGAAAGGTTACTGATGTCACACTAATAAAACCTCTTGCACTTACGCTTTTCTTTCCTTGGAGCTAGCGTCAGGCAGATCTCTTTGTACAAGAAAAAAAGCGTAACTACAAAGCAGTAGCAAATTTCATGTGTATATATATATATACGCTGGCTCTGCAGCAGTTCATACGACCGACGAATAGTAACGTCATGATATATAATCATTAGAGTTATAAAATAAAAAGAAATTTGTATATTTTTCAATAAAATTTTTAAAAACTATTTTAAATGAATACTTACTTTTTGTGTAACAGTTCCACCTTCATTTTTATTAGCATTTTTTAAATGTGAAATTGTTTCAAGTTGAAAAATCTTCCAATAATGTTTTTTAACTTTAAAAAAATAAAATTCATAATAATACTGAAATAATGTCATGAAACATTAAAATACCAAGAGAAAAAACCGACTCAAACAATTTCCATTCATAAAGATAGCTCCCTTGTCTACGGCTGTAGTCAAGTAGGAGAGTTTCACTTGTGTATGTGTAGGTATAGACGTACATTAGTGTTGTTATTCTGCTACCATCTGTCATTTACAACCATAAAGCTAATTTTCACGTCTTTCTTGGCAAATATCTTTGGAAAATGCCCCATTACCAGCATTTTACATGACAGGATTGAGAAGAACAGAGATTTTTCTACAAGTTCATCATAAATTTATCTGCTCAGGTTTGTTATTGTGAGTTGGGAAATGCCTGTAAAGCTGATATTTTGATGCTCTGCTTTATAAGCTCGTGTCGAAGGTACAACTTTGAGCTGAAATATCTCGAGATTTTGCTTCACTTAGGGTATAATCAAGGACACCGTTAGATTCAGTAGATCAAAACCTATTGAATGAAACATATTTCATTCCGTAGGTTTTCGCAAGGGAGTTACCTTAAATAAATTAGAAATGCATACATAGTTTTTCACCTATTAAAAACTGTTCTTAAGGTAAACAAGGTATGATATTTTTATTTTCTGTATAATAAAGTTGACTTTCATACAGGAAATATAAAAATTTGTACTTACGGTTTTGATTCTCGCATACTTTTCCTCTAAAAAAAGCAGTAACTGTATTTGTATGTATTCTAATGAGACTTATGGCTTTTTAACGTTGGATCGCGTAACTGTGCTCATTGACTTTACCTGGTAAAAAAAACGTAAGTGCAGTTACGGCTTTTTTTCAAAGAAAAGTGTGTGAGTAAAAAGCCGTAAGTGCAGATCTGTTTTCCCTTTCGGAAAATCATTTTCTCTTGGCGTGCAGTGATTAGATCATGCCCTTATTACCCTAAAAACAGTTTTTTTGCTGTTGAGAAATTCGATTTTCATCATATTTTTTACATAAATAGTTCTTGCCAATTTTCTCAATTTGACACTGGCTGCACTTACGCTTTTCTTCCGTGGCACGGCAGATTTAATAACAATAACTTATGGTTTAGTAAGTTCTCCCTATTTAGCCTCGAGGGTTCTTAAATTGTTGGCAGAGGTTTATAAAAGGGAATATCATTTAGGTAGTAAAATACTTAAAAATGAGGTATACATGGACGATTTTTTATCAAGTGGCAATACTTTAGAGGAAACAAAGAGAAAGGTGAATGAACTCAACAAAATTTCTAGTTTAGGTTGCTTTTCCTTGCGCAAACGGACTTCAAATCGTCCGGATATTTTAGACTCCTTACCTGAATCAGTAAAAGCATATCGTATCGTTGATTTTAGAGACAATGAAGAGTTTGTTACACTGTTAAGTTCGATACGGATTCCTGATTCGGATGAGTTCACATTTAAGATTAGAGAGACTTCAGTGACCCTTTATGGACCAAATGTACTATGCTTTTAAAAGTGGCTAAGTTCTTCGACCCTCTTGGGCTACTATTTCCTGTTTTAATAAAACCAAAAATACATTTACAAGAGCTCTGGACACTCAAATCTTCTTGGGACGAACAATTGCCGACTAGAGTTAATAGTGAATGGTAAAAATGGCTAGATCAAATACATAATTTGAATAAAATTCGAATTCCGCTTTGAAATAACTATTCTCTCGAGGTTTGTCAGTTTAAGATTCATGCGTTTGCAGACGCTTCGAAGCTCGCTTATGCCACGGTAATATGTGTTAGAGTTAAAAAAGGAGATAAGGCATATGTTTCACTACAGTTAACTAAAACTAAGGTTTCCCCTATCAAAACCTTTAGTATTCTATGCCTAGAGTTGTGTGCAGCAAATCTGGTAGCCAAATTGACTGACCATTATCTGAAATCTGCAGGATTTAAGCAACCGGAATTGCATCTGTGGACTGACTCTAAGAACGTTCTCTATTGGCGTCAGGATTTTCCTTCAAGACGCCATACTTTCGTGGAAATAGATGCGCTAATATCCAACTTCTAACACTGTCAGCCCAGTGTTATCAATCCCAGAAGAATCCTGTTGATATAGCTTCGAGAGGAGTATATCCGTCTTAACTTCTTGATCGAATACTTTGGTTCAAAGGATCACCCTTACTTTATAAAACTTACCCTATACATCCCAAACTAGAAGTGTCGTTAGATGAGACCTCTTAGTTAGAGAATAAGTCTGAAGTACAAGTTTTGAAAAATACCTTGATTTAAGTGTAGGATTTGTACTATAAATATTTAAGCCTTAGCAAGTTAACTAGAATTACAGCCTATATATTGTGGCTCACATTTTGTTGCCAAAAGAAATGTTCTGATATCTTTGAAAAATCGTTTAGCAAATTTAATAATCTACAACCAAATACTCAAACTCTTTACACAAGTTTGCGTTAACCTTTTTTAAATCTATATGACACATTTAATAGCGATTCGAATGGGTTTTGAACTTCTGAATTAAATAATGCCAGAGTTTTCTGGATACATGAACATCGGAAATTATACTTCAACTGTGAACTGGATGTTTTAAATAATAACTTAGAATTAGATTCTAAGGACTAAATTGATTTAAAGAGTTCAAGTAGGTTAATACAGTTAAATCCATATTTACATTATGGTTTTTTGAGAGTAGAAGGTCGAAGAGGATCGCCTTATAACACATTTAAACAAAAACATCAGTTAATACTCTGTTCCAACGATCACTTTTCTATCTTGCTTATTGATTACTATCACCTTAAATTTTTACATGCTGGAGCTCAATTGGTTTTGAAGGAAATAAGAGAAAATTATTGGTAACTGCGAGGTCGTCAAATGGTTCGTGATCATATCAATAGACGTGTCACTTGTAAAAGATATGCTGGAAAGACTCAAACTCAGTATATGAGTGACCTCCTAGAATTTAGATTACAACCAGAAACTCCTTTCTTTAAAACTGGAGTACATCTAGTGGATCCCTTTCCTGTTAGACTAGCAAAAACTAGAGGCAGGGGTACTCGAGAGGCGTGTGTTTTTATTTTTGTTTGTATGATTACCAAAACTGTACATCTTGAAATCGTTAAGGATTATTCTTTCGAGGCCTTTTTTGCAGCCTTTCATCGTTTTACTGCTCACCGTGATCGTTGTGCAAAATTGTTTAGTGATAGAGGGACAAACTTCATTGGAGCCGATAAGGAGTTAAAATTGTTAAAGGAATTTCAAAGTTTCACTCAGCTAATCGCTTAACTTTTAGAGCTTGAAACGGATTGGTATTTTAATCCTCTAGTAACGCCCCATTTTGGTGATATGTAGGGGGTGGCGGTAAAATTTATTAAATTCCGTCTCAAAAGAGTGATAAGCGAGCAAGTGCAAATATTTATCGAGTACATGACTCTACTTTGCCGCATAGAAGCGTACCTTATCTCCAGACCTTTAGTACCCCAGAGTGATGACCCACATGATCTCGAGCCATTGACCCCTTCTCATTTTTTGATGATGAAGCCATCTTACACTTTCTAGAATCTCAAGTAGATATTAAAGAATTAACTCCTCTAAAACGTTGGAAACTTGTATCAAATAGCCTACAACCATTTTCGAAACGCTGGTCCTCTAAATACCTCAACTTCTTACAGTGTAGACAAAGGTGGTACGCTAAACAACGTTCTATTCAAAAAGATGATTTAGTGGTAATCAAAAACGACAACTTTCTAACAGGTAAATGGCCCCTAAGTAAGGGTAGTAGACGTATTTCCAGAAAAAAAATCTTTAGTAAGAGTGGCTTGCGTGCGTACAGCTGTTACAACTTTTGACAGACCTATTCACAAACTTGTTCTTTTAATTCCCGCTGAAAATTCAGTTCAGTTTTTTCTGTATTATAAAGCTGTAATTTCGAAGATTTGTAAACGGCAGCAGCCCTCTTTAGTTAATATTTGTAAGACAGCGTTAGCTATAAATTTATTGATGAAAATTGAAATTGGTATTTAAATGAACAATTTGAACATAAGAACCACTTTTGATCTAAGATAAAATTTGTTTTATATATTTACGTAAAATTATAGTTCAAACCATACAATTTGGTTAAAATTGACAGAGTAATCTATAATAGTTCAACCAATCATAATTGATAGTAAATAGTCAAAATTTATACAATAAAAATCAAGTCAAATCACCATAAGTAAAATTTATTTTCTAATAAGAGTTACATCCTTTGTATCAGCCGACTAGCGACTAAACCAACTATTCAAATTTGATGTTTCTCATTTTGTCATTACATCAACATAAGCTTATTTTGTGTTTCAAATAGTTTTTTTCTGTAAATAGAGTTTACTACTATTATTTTCTTTGATGCTTTCGAGCTCTCGACGCATCAACCGAGGGGTTTGTACAATATGCATTGGTTTATTAATAGTTTAGTTTGTGCGAGTGTAGTGGTACTGTCGTTGCACTGTCGCTTATCAAGCTAATATTCGTGCAACGGTGCGTGGCTGCTATGTAGAGCAGTCCATACATGTGTATGGATATACCTTTGACTGGCTTTATGCGTGAATCTGCCTACTTACGGTCAGTCAGTCTGCTGCGAGCTCTCGTTGAGCATGCTACACGTTCTCTCTCGCGCAAGCACCAGCGCCGCTCACCACCTCACACAACATGGCGTCTTTCTCGCTTAGTTGCACCTTTACGAACTCGCTCGCTTTTCAATTAACATAAGTTCGTTGTCTTAAGCACTGAACATCCACGGTAATGTACATTAATACTAATTAATACTCAATTTTTATGTGTTTATTTAATGTGTGACCTTTGATATGGACACCAGAATTATATTTATACATTTTAATTAGATTATTATCTTTAATTTTCAAATCAAGCAATGAATCTTTTACAACTTTCAATTTACTAACACACTCGGACAACGCTACAAACTCAGTTTCTTAGTGTGATCGAAATAAGTTTTCGGCAATAGAAATTCAGTTTAGAACTAAAAAAATATATTGTAGAGAACTCAACAAAGCCAACCGATTTTAATAAGAGTGAACAAAAAATATTGTTATCTAATGCTTCAAAAAAAATAGCAAAAATGGTAAAACACGATTTTAGTGTTAGAAAGGAATCAGTAACCTTAAAAAAAAAAAAAAAAATTGTAAGTATGTGTGGCAAGAATTCGAACAAAATAAGCTCTGGTCAATCCTAATTTGTCCAGTGGTTACCTCGCAAAAGGCAAAGAACCACAATTTTTGAGCTAATGTTTAAAAATGAATAAGTCTTTTTCGTATAAATATCAAGGGCTAAAATTTAGCAGAAATCTATTTTTAGTGATTTTCAACAACCACTCTGAATTGCAGCAAGATCAGCTGGATAGTTTCTGCAAACCGTAGCTAAATGCACAAAATGGTACTTTGGCAAAACGACCTTAAAAAAAGTTGTTTACAACGTTAGATAAAGTTTTTTTGCGGGATCTTATTGTTAAGTACTTAATCTATAACTAACCAAAGTATCAAATTTTTTGGCAGTGTGCAAATAGCTTAGAAAAAAGTAAACCGCATGGGTATTTCTTGCGCATGGTAGTGCGGCGCGTAAGGGGCAATAAGCCGCCGTAGCTGTCGATGCATAAACCACGTCCACTCTCTGAAGCTCAACTCTGATGTTATCGACCGTGCAACTTGAAACTGCATGCGCTCTCAAAAGTAATGGAATTTCGAGAACGAAAAAACCAATTTTCACACGGCAAAAAAATTCGATACTTTGGTAACTTGTACAGTAAGTAATAAATAGTACAATCCCGCGAAAAATTTCCAACTTACGTTGTTTACAACTTTTTTCAGGCTGTTCTGCAAAAGTACCTTTTTTGAATTTAGCTGCGTTTTGCAGAAACTATCCATCCGATCTTGCTAAAATTTAGTGTGGTTCTTGTAGATCACTAAAGCTCTAAGTCTGAAATCTCAGCCCATAATGTTTATGGTTCGAGGTTTTTTGCATTTTGCAGGGAACCACTGGACCCATCAGGATTTACTAGAGCTTATTTTTTGTGCGCCTTTTTTCCACGCATGCTTCCTTTTTTTTTTTTTTTTTTTTTTTTTTTTTTTTTTTTTTTTTTTTAAGTGTTACTATTCATTTCCGACGCTTAAAAACTAAGTTTTACCATTTTTGCTATTTTTCCTGAGGTATTAGAGGAAAACATTTTTTGTTAGATTTAATTACAATCGAGTGGCTGTGTTGATTTCTCTACAATGTATTTTTTTTTATCTAGTCTGAATTTCTTGAAAAATTACCGACATTTTAGCTAATTCGATCACACTATCTGTTGATGATTTTGTAACACTATTTTGTTTTCTGGATTTCCAATGTCATACATTCTTATTAAGTAGCCTGTCGTTGATTTTCTTTTATTCATACTACCAGCCCAATCAGCATCGAGAAAGCAATCAATCATATTATTATTACTACTATTTTTATAAACCAATTATAAATTCTTTGTTAAGAACAAGTATTTTAAAATCCTTAAAACATAATTAAATTTAATTTTAGTACCTTATTAGAGCCATCATCATAGCATTGTGACTGTTTTACATATACTTCAGATTTAACTTGACCGTTCAAAAACGCTGTTTTGATATCTATTTCTTTAATAATTAAATTATTTCAACGACAATATAAAAGTTCAATTTTTAAATTTCGCATTCTTACAACTGGTGAATAAGTATCACCGATAAAATCATTTTATCAATAACCTCTAACAACTAATCGAGCCTTGAAAATGTCATTAGGCTATTTAGTATAAATTCATTTTAAATCCAATATTTTTTATCATTTGGTTGATTTACAGAAATCCAAGTCTTATTTTTGTTTAAACAATCTATTTTTCTATCCATCGCTTTTTTCCAATTTTCAGACTTATTACTATTAATCGCATTATTTTAAGAAACAGGTGTCTCAGCGTTTCTATAATTTACATAAATAATACTACTATACACAAAATTTTCATCTCTGTATCCATCAAGCTCTCTTTTTTCTAAAGTTGACCGTCTTAAATTTAAATTTTCATTTTCATCATTTCTGTTTGTATTTAAATCGCCATTTGAGTTTTCAATTTAGTTTCAAGTAAAACTAACTTTTACTGTCATTTTCTGATTTTAAACTAATAAAATCTGTGCTATCTTCGATAATATCAACGTGTCCAACTAGTATCTAATTATTTATGAGGACTCTATAACAAACATTTTCATATCCTCACAAAATTCCTAAACTTACTTTTATTTCTCATTAAAAATTTCTTTTTTTCTCTAGTATTGTCATAAAAACTCTGCTCTCATGTATTTTAAAATTTTTTAAACTAGAAATTTTCCCCAAACCTATTTTGAACCCGTGCTTTTTTTTAGTAAATATCTAGACATATCTATCATATTCCTGTTATGTTTTTTGCTGTTCCATTTGAATCATGTACATAAGGTGGACACGGTTCAATAGACATACCTTAGCCGCTTGCAAAATTACTTATATCATTATTTGTACATTCCTTTTTATCATCACATCTTAGTTTTCTTTTTTTTTCTGTCTTACTTTCAATTAAATTTACATAGTCAACAAAACAAATGTATACTTGATCATTTGATTTCATACAATAAACTTTAGCTACTTTACTACAATCATCGATCAAACTCAATTCAATTTCCATTAAAAACAAAAATCTTTGACATATTTCTTACTAATATAATTTTATTTGCTTTTGTCACTTATCATAACTTGTTAAATTTCTGTCCATATATTTAACAAAAAAAAAAAAACAATTTTCATTACATTAATTTTACTTTGACCATCAACATTAAATTTCTGCCTAATATTACCGACTTTTGTTGTTTTTAAAGATGTTCTGTCTCCCACTTATACATTTACAGGCTGTTTTGATTCAACAGATTCATAAAAAAATCGATCATTATTTATAACATCATCTGATCAACGGCTATTGAGTAACCATTCAACCTTATATTCACAGCTGTTTACATTAACACGCGACTCATTAGGTATTCCCTTAAATTCTACATTGAAACTTCTCACATTACCATATTTATTTCGATGCCCTTAATTATAATGCTGCCAACCGCCTCCTCGACAATGTTAACCAAAGTCTATCCTAGCTCCACGACCTCAGCCTCGGCAAACGCGACGTTGCTGTTGTTATTGTTGTTAGCGCTTACCTCGCTCCTGGAGTGGAAGCGGAAAAGGAGTGTTTTGACATAAAAAAAATTGCGGGATTTCGTTTGTTGACGGATTTAGGAGCCTTGGGTAGTATCATAGTATCAGACGTACATAGATTTGGACAACTGAATTTATTGGAAGATTGTTTTATAGAGTACTCGAGGTGGAAAAACGTGGTCTCTGGTTATAGTCTTTTTTCTGTTGATTGTACTCCAAAATGCCTGTGGAAGAAGTTGTAGCAATTCCAATGACCTCCAAATTAGCCACGTTGGTTAAAAAACCATTTTGTAATTTATTTGCAAATTGCACAAAACCAATAAAATAGCGTTTTGTGAAATTTGTTTATAATTAATAAACAATTAATCCTAATTGTCTAAAATTGATCTTAAATTGTAGCTCTTTTATGGTACAATAAGTTCTCGAAAAATGTAATTTGTACGTTTAACTGTTCTTGCGCAATTGCAATTGTTTAATAAAAAAAGTGGTTTTTCGTAAATTAATTATCACGGCTAGAGGCTATCCTATAGCGTCCAACGGGTTCCCACTTTCATACGCGCGCTTAAAACTGCCTGCAGTTGAAAAATCATTAATATCTCGGCTTTCTTGGGTCGTAGAACAACCTTTTTTTTAAATCTGGGGTAGCTTGAGTAGATAAATCGTTTTGCGTACTTTATTAAACTTTTTAAGATTGTTTATTGATGAAAAAAAGCATGATATAAAAGTGTCGAGCGTTTCACATGCTGCAGGCCTGAATTTATGCGCATGCACCCCCATAGCGTAGGATTTAGTCTATTGGCGCACCATTCTTGTATTTGGTGAAACATCCTAAACAAGTGTTATTTGCTGCTCCCTGGGGTAAGTTTCAAAGTTTGAATGATGATTTGGCCGTACATTTTTTAAGCATCAATAATCTTTTTTAATGTAATGATGCAGGTTCACTTTTGTTGCCGTAAAAGGCAGCTAACAATTGTTTGCCGAATCTTTTGATGGTACTTTTGTTCAAATCTGTGTCATAAAAAGGTTCAACAAACTATTGCAGTTCTGGGTTTGCATCCAAAAACTTGACAAATTTCAGTTCTCCTTGATTATAAATACAATACGTTGTGTCTGCGCCTGGAAATGCATGAATCAAAGCTGTATACTTTTGTACACTTTCAAATATGAAACTGTCGGGTGTATAAAATTTCTTTTCGACTTTTCTTCTTCTGGGTTTCATGAAATATAAACCTGTAGCCTCAGGAGCTAGCTGCGTTAATGTAACAAGCAAGTCTATATCTTGCCCAATAATAATAATGTTATCATGACTAGTTTGATGGTCAATCGCTGTTTTTATAATAAAAACGTCTCCATCCGCTGCAACGATTTTTGTCGTGAATCCCGCATTGTTTAACTGAATAGAAAACATGGAGATTAATTTTTTTGTTCGCATCATTAGATAAGAATTTATCTTGGGAAATACTGATTTATGTGTTTGAGTCAAATCACAGCTGGCGAGTACTATTGCGATAATGTCTGTAGTGCTCGGCAATCTTCGTACCGTCTTTTTTCTAGTCGTAGCCATCGAAAACGATACACGTTTGTGATAAGTAATTTCTGTGTACAAAATTTACGTAGCTTTGAAAAATGTTTGCAACTGCTTGATTATGTCTCTATACCATTTAATGCAGCAAGTGTAGCCGCCGTCGAGTACTTACATACTATTCATTTTCGTAATATTAGGTAGCAGACAACTAGAGTGTTGAAAAGTATCATAGAAAGCAGTTTTTTTAGTTTTCCGTAATCCATTGTCGTCAAAAATTGAGAGAGGCAACAGTGCCAACTCAAATGACAGGTATTTTTCCATATCTTTTTTTGTTTTTACATGAAGCGAAATTCTTTGAAAAATCAAAGTTGGATTAACGGCGACCACGGCGTCTTCAAGTCTGACTAACGCTGTGACCGTTTTAAGCGACACAATTTTGTTTTCTCTAACAAATTTAATGGAACCAAAATTTTGTCCATTAATGCTCTGTACAAACTTTTTTCCAATATCAAATGTTTTATAGCAATTTACTTTTTATCCCCGATTACGCCAATATGGTTCAACATAATATGGTTTGTTACAGGAAAAGAATCGTATTGCTTTAAGTAGTGTAAAAATTTCTTTATTTCTGCATCGTCCCGAGAAATTCATGCACTACCCATGTCACATGTTGCTCGGACGTTGTAAATTTTACATTGCAAAAATTCTCGATGGTATCAGTAACTTGAATCATGGCTATCATAGAAGGTACCAATTTGCTGAGAACGCTGTCTGATGTACTTCTCATCAAAACTTGTTCAATAGTCATGTTAGAGAATATTCCTGATCGAAATTTTTGAGAACGGCGTATCGTAAAAACCTACCGTCTGTAAATTTTTTGTACTCCGACGCCTGCATTGTTTCTCTAAGCTCTAGCATATCTTGTATATACATATGCATGCCCTTAGCATATGTCGTATGACCTGCTGCCTGCTGCATGATAAATTGGAAGCATTTATTGCAATGTGGCAATGTGCTGATTCCAGTCACCAATCCGTTCAGCTTGACTGAAATGTTTAAATAATTTAACCATTAATGTACTGTACCCATAGTCGAGCCATCGGACCATTATTATTCTATTCATTTTTACGATTCTCTATTTTCTGCTATGTAGTAGTAAAATCTTCGCTGTGAAGTAGGTTTTGCAAACTTTGCGAGTCAACTGACTTCAAGCAATCATCAATAAATTTTATTTCACTGTCAGGAAAACTTGTTGATTCTAAAACCTATTTCATAAGAACAGCTTGAGTTAATATATGGCCACGCACGGCTCAAGTAAACGCATGGCCTGTTAATGCTTTGTCGGCGGATATCTCGGCAAATAGTACAGAAAAAGCTTCCTTAAGACCACTACCATCCATAATCGTACCGATAGCTCCGAGGTACGACATGGCCGCATGAAATCCGCCAAAGCGGATTATGATGCAACTGAAATCATATTCACCGACAGCTTCTTCGCAAAAAGCTTTGATTTCTCTGCTTTTTAAGTAAAGTGGTAAATCGTACGTAATGAATATGTGACCTTGCTCCTTGCTTAACCTTTTTTTTCCAGCTTCTATCATTGTAGTAACTACAGTCTAATAACTACTGGGTGGTGCTATTACAAAGGGGACTGGAATTATTTTTGATATTGAGTAATCCGTTTCTACAGCGCATGATTCGAAAAAAGCGTTCCAACCTGGGAAATTGTTCAGTTTAAGAGATTTTCCGAAAAACCATAAAATATTAATATCAGCACTGTTAATAATCGGATCGATAGCGTTTTTTACAAATATATCCGTTATAGTGAGGCTTTTCAAACCCAGATCATTAAACTTCTTGTACGGTTTGAGAGGCACAAATAAAAAATTTCCCGTTTCTGTTGTCTTCGGAATTTTGTTAAGCCTTTCAACAGTTTTCATGGTAGTCACTGAGCTCAAGAGGGTTACGCACATTATGCTGTCCATAGCATGAAACGTGTTTCTACCATCGATGGTCGCACTATCGTGATCAGCATTATCATAGACCAGCTGAATATATGACCCATTCAAACTATAATGCTGTAGATCATGGACAACTGACGATTCAAATCTTAAACACTGTGTAGGGTGCGCATAAACCAGCGTGTACTAATGAGTCGATAAGATGCCTTGAAGAATGTTTCAAGTGCAAGTATAATGAAATACCTAAGAGTAAGGGCGAGATAAAAGAATTTGGACGTACCATAGATATAATACAGTGTGCGACAGTTAAAATGCGCCCATTTCACTTGTTCATGTCGTCTTTCATACTCTTTGTGTTTGTTTTTATAATGATTTCCAACAGTAAATATAAACAGAGGTGGTACGCTTTCTTCGATGTTGTCTAAGAAATTTGAGGGAGCCGGATAATAACAGTTAATATAATCATTTTTTCTTGGGTATATAGTTATATCGTCCCCGACATACTTCTTCAAGACTGTTTTTATATACTGATCATTAGTATTTTCACCAATTATTGAATTAAGTGAAAACTGAATCTCTTCATTGTGCTCGAATGTATAATTAACAATAAACTGTAACGCCCCGGAGACCAAAGGATCGAGCGGTATACCTTGAACACTGTTTGGACGTTCTTCATAAATCGCCTTAAAACAACGATTATGGTAACAGGCATTAATTTTGCTAATATCTTCCATACTGTTGATTCTCAAATGTCTTTATACATTTCATCGTGTTGTGATCGCTCTTTTATAATGTCTAACATATTTTAAATAGTTGCACTGCTTCTAATGACTCTCACAGAATAAAAGGCAGGATTTTTTTCCAATTTTAGTATGTGCTCTACCGAAGCATCATCGCCGCAACATGAACAGTTAGACGCAAAAGTACAACTCTTAACGAACAAAGTCGGCACCCATTAGACGCTGTAGGATAGCCTCCAGCCGTGATATTTAATTTACAAATAACCACTTTTTTTATTAAACAATTGTAATTGCGCAAGAACAGTTAAATGTACAAATTACATTTTTGGAGAACTTATTGTACCGTAAAAGAGCTACAATTTAAGACCAATTTTAGATAATAAGGATTAATTGTTTATTAATTATAAACAAATTTCACAAAACGCTATTGGATTGGTTTTGTGCAATTTGCAAATAAATTACAAAATGGTTTTTCAACCAACGTGGCTAATTACTAAAATTGTGTCGCTTAAAACGGTCACAGCGTAAGTCAGACTTAAAGACGCCGTGGTCGCCGTTAATCCAACTTTGATTTTTCAAAGAATTTCGCTTCATGTAAAAACAAAAAAAGATATGGAAAAATACCTGTCATTTGAGTTGGCACTGTTGCCTCTCTCAATTTTTGACGACAATGGATTACGGAAAACTAAAAAAACTGCTTTCTATGATACTTTTCAACACTCTAGTTGTCTGCTACCTAATATTACGAAAATGAATAGTATGTAAGTACTCGACGGCGGCTACACTTGCTGCATTAAATGGTATAGAGACATAATCAAGCAGTTGCAAACATTTTTCAAAGCTACGTAAATTTTGTACACAGAAATTACTTATCACAAACGTGTATCGTTTTCGATGGCTACGACTAGAAAAAAGACGGTACGAAGATTGCCGAGCACTACAGACATTATCGCAATAGTACTCGCCAGCTGTGATTTGACTCAAACACATAAATCAGTATTTCCCAAGATAAATTCTTATCTAATGATGCGAACAAAAAAATTAATCTCCATGTTTTCTATTCAGTTAAACAATGCGGGATTCACGACAAAAATCGTTGCAGCGGATGGAGACGTTTTTATTATAAAAACAGCGATTGACCATCAAACTAGTCATGATAACATTATTATTATTGGGCAAGATATAGACTTGCTTGTTACATTAACGCAGCTAGCTCCTGAGGCTACAGGTTTATATTTCATGAAACCCAGAAGAAGAAAAGTCGAAAAGAAATTTTATACACCCGACAGTTTCATATTTGAAAGTGTACAAAAGTATACAGCTTTGATTCATGCATTTCCAGGCGCAGACACAACGTATTGTATTTATAATCAAGGAGAACTGAAATTTGTCAAGTTTTTGGATGCAAACCCAGAACTGCAATAGTTTGTTGAACCTTTTTATGACACAGATTTGAACAAAAGTACCATCAAAAGATTCGGCAAACAATTGTTAGCTGCCTTTTACGGCAACAAAAGTGAACCTGCATCATTACATTAAAAAAGATTATTGATGCTTAAAAAATGTACGGCCAAATCATCATTCAAACTATGAAACTTACCCCAGGGAGCAGCAAATAACACTTGTTTAGGATGTTTCACCAAATACAAGAATGGTGCGCCAATAGACTAAATCCTACGCTATGGGGGTGCATGCGCATAAATTCAGGCCTGCAGCATGTGAAACGCTCGACACTTTTATATCATGCTTTTTTTCATCAATAAACAATCTTAAAAAGTTTAATAAAGTACGCAAAACGATTTATCTACTCAAGCTACCCCAGATTTAAAAAAAAGGTTGTTCTACGACCCAAGAAAGCCGAGATATTAATGATTTTTCAACTGCAGGCAGTTTTAAGCGCGCGTATGAAAGTGGGAACCCGTTGGACGCTATAGGATAGCCTCTAGCCGTGATAATTAATTTACGAAAAACCACTTTTTTTATTAAACAATTGCAATTGCGCAAGAACAGTTAAACGTACAAATTACATTTTTCGAGAACTTATTGTACCATAAAAGAGCTACAATTTAAGATCAATTTTAGACAATTAGGATTAATTGTTTATTAATTATAAACAAATTTCACAAAACGCTATTTTATTGGTTTTGTGCAATTTGCAAATAAATTACAAAATGGTTTTTTAACCAACGTGGCTAATTTGGAGGTCATTGGAATTGCTACAACTTCTTCCACAGGCATTTTGGAGTACAATCAACAGAAAAAAGACTATAACCAGAGACCACGTTTTTCCACCTCGAGTACTCTATAAAACAATCTTCCAATAAATTCAGTTGTCCAAATCTATGTACGTCTGATACTATGATACTACCCAAGGCTCCTAAATCCGTCAACAAACGAAATCCCGCAATTTTTTTTATGTCAAAACACTCCTTTTCCTAGTCTATTTGTAAAGGACAAAGAAACAATGTTAAAAATAATGAAAAAATTTGATTAAATGCATATAAAGGAGTCTATTGCACTGAAAATCTGTATAAGAAACAAGTTGGAAAAATTAAGGTTAAAAGAGTATGAAAATTCAAGTTCATTTTTCACTGAATTTAAAGTAGTAACTAATGAATTAAAAGGTGCTGATGCAAATGTGACTGAAAAAGAAAAATTAAGCTGCATGATAAAAATGCTTCTCAGTTCATTGAGGTAAATTGGTGATTCAATCGATATGTTGAAAGAATATGATAAAATAATAGAATACGTTAAAAGTAAAATCAAAATGTTTCAACTTAAAGAAACGGAGGATGGAAGCAAAAATAGTTTAAGTGCGTTTAAAACTAAAAGAAAAAAAATATAAAGCATGTTTTAAGTGCGAAAAATATGGACACATCAAGGCACAAAATACGATAACGAGACAAAGTGATAATTCATTGGAGTATTGCATGCCAACAAATACACGTTTACTACCATTTCTGGAAAGAATTTTTCGACTAGATGCTTCAGACACCAACGTCTTTGACGTTATACTAAGAGTAGTTGAGAAAAAGCTCTACAACTAGCTCTAAGGCTTTAAATGTTGTAGTTTTTCTCCCGATCTTTGTGGTGCTACAATAACTGGCCAGAGAGGATAACCCTGAGGTTTAAAGGCAATCACGTTTGCTGGATATTTCAGTCAAGAAAGAGTTTACTTAAGAAGCTCAGTGATCCTTTTTAGAGTCAACTGACGTTGAACTACCTTACCTACAAATATATTACGACCTAATAAAGTTAAAAAAAATAGCCTTTAGGGCTCAAATTTGTATTTTTGTGGTGATATAAAATTCAGAGATAGAGCCTTAGGACTTTGTTGCTGTGGTAATAAAGTTGTAAAATAAGAGAAAAAGCAGTTTTTTAATTACATGTTTTTTGTGAGTTTCAAATCTTTACAGCTTTAAAAAATAGCCCTGTTCATAGATCATACGGAAGAAGTTGCAAATCAACGGCCTTTTAGGGCCAATGATTATGTTACGGCATAAGTAATGTAGGATACTTTTAAGCATAATTATATTTTTTTTACTTATTACAGCTTCTTACTTGACCAAATAAATTGTATGGATTCCGATTACATATGTTTTTAATCAGAAGATTTTTGTTCTGAGACGTGTCAGAAATAGATGTAAAATTTTTAGCTGAAAACGTTTCACACTATATATCAGCACACTACGGTGTTTTATTTAGTAAGTCTCGGGTGAAGCCGAGACGGGGGGGGGG
>NW_019379721.1:377161-433183 GCF_000648655.2 Copidosoma floridanum
AAGTAATTTTTCAATCATCAAATATTCCTTGAAATCTGATATAAAGACAACTTATGTAAAGAAAAGAAACCCCTCATCATCCTCAATAATATCGATTCTCGTGGAGTACATAATATGGTATAATGCAAAATGAGCCTTATTAGAACAAATCTTGAACGTAAAGTACCTTTTTTTTAACATCCAGAAATACGGGTTAAAATCAAGATACAGTTAAAAAAAATGAAGTTACAAGATGTAGAATAGTATATAATGTTCCTAGGCTAAGGAAGTCAGTACTTGTGTGATTAAATTTCAAAGAAAGCTATTCTAGTATCCTCATCATTACAGGAAGGTGATTCATTTTGCAATCTTATATCTTTAAATTTATCACCTTCCCGCAATGATGGAGAACTAAAAGACTCCTGTAAAAAAGAAGGAGTTAGAATTATTTCTGAGATGTACAGTTACTGTGAAGTTGTTGGTGGTAATAAATAATGAGCTGCAACAGAGGTAATATTTTATATAATGTTAAGTATAATATACTTGATGCTGATTAGTTTTTAACTAACAAAATAAATAAAATACTATCCTCTAAAGTTTTTCTTCTGCTAATGAATCAAGATAGACCTCTGGTAGAGAAGAGCTTTAGGAGGAACTTGAAGAACAAGTTGAAGGTGAATTTGCAGAATAATACAACAGAACAAGATATCAAAAAATTTTGAATGAAAAAATATTTTACATACCTGTTTGATATGATGCACATCACTTATTTAAGATAATTTACAGTTCTGAAAATTTCTCATAATTTTCTAATAGCGTCATGGCTGTATCATTATATTTCATCATATCTTTAACTCTATCTTGATTTGCTCCTTCTTCATCTTGTATGGCCCGGTAGAACTCGTCCAGAAAGTTTTGTATGGTGGAGATTCTGATTTTGTTAACAATATAAGCAGAAAAATAATTTTATAAGCCGCTAATAAATAATTCCATACCAACATTTTCTGAAATATATGCAGCAAAATAGTGAAAATATAAACCGTTAATTAGCAAGATCTGCTGCTGTAAAACACTTTATTATTGCTGGCAACAAGAAAGAGCACCAAGTTATCATCAAGAGCAGAGAGAGCACGACGTTATTATCGCAGACAAAAGAGACAGCCCCAAGTCATCATTGACAGTAAATAGCAGCGTCATTATCGAGAGCAAAGAGCACCACATTATCATCGCTAACCCGAGAGAGAGAGAACCACATCGCGACGTGGTTACCGAGAGTAGAGAGCAATGCCATTGGTTGCAGTGGAGAGAGCACCACTTCGTCACTTTATCATAATAAGCAGAGAGAGAAAGAGAGAAAGAGAGAGAGAGAGAGAGAAATAAACGTACGTATTACGCTCAGTGTAACTCTACACTAAAAATAAACATAAACACATATACTTGAGGATGATGCTCGAACTCGATATCAGGCTGATGACATGTTCAAGTAGAGCGGCGATCAAGGCCAACGACAGCAACAGCAGCAATCAAGAGCAGCACCAAAAACACCCGAGCGGCACGGACAATACCAGTAGCAGTACAACAGCTTTACACACACTTGATAGCAGCACGAGGTCAATACGTAAGAGCGACATCGATGATACCCGAGAGTAACACCAATGGCACTAGCAGCAGTGCAACGTATTGCATAAACTTGATGACAGCACGTAAATGATACGGAAGAGCAAAACTGATAAACCCTAAAGCGGAATCGACGGCACCAGCTGCAGTACAACAACAATGCAAATATATGAGAGAGGATGATCCACTAACGTGGATAATAACCGTTACTGGATTCGAATCCTTATAGTTTACTTACTCTTCGCTTCTTTTTGCGTATGACTCTGTCCAGGTTCGCACGGGCGCGACGCAAAACACTGATGGTGTATCTCTGATTGACGGAAATGGGGCACCTTATGATGACCTGCAGTAAAAACATACGAGTATAATTAGCAAAAAGTATAACATGCGTTAGTGAGACGAGTCACAAGAATATGAAGGATTCCTATGTAATACTTGTATTTGACAGTTGGATTGGAATTCTAGTTTTTCGGTTAACCATCGTGTGTGAATACTGGAACTATTCCACTCTTTTGTGAAGGGCGAACTTTTAGAGACTTTTGGACCGACAGGCATCTTGCTCCATATAACGTTGTAATCGTGTTTCTTCCTTAAGGCATGTAACCTCCGTCTGCATTGCGTTTTCTTGCTTTTGAGAAACGCAAGCTATCAATTGGGGTGGCCCATGGTACAGATCGTAAAGTCAGCGCTCATTCTGCTTTAAAATTCGATGTATCTGCCATCTCGCGCACTCGAGGCCACGCAAAATAAGCCTGTGTGTTGATATCTTTCCTGAACATATAGACAAAACTCAGGGAAGGATACCAGGAACAATCACAAAACACAATAAAAATACCCAGCACCATATCTTTATACTTGTGGTATTTACCCTGTTTTAAATACAACTCATATTGTCAAGTCAGTCTATCGACTAGTTAAAGTCCAAAGTTCAGGCATTATCGTTGGTGGTCAAAGACTCGGTTTGACTTGGTTTAGGTGACACGGTTAACAACTGAGTTTGCAACTCGGCCAAGCGCTCCTGTATTTGGATTAACTGCGCTCTCATGTACTTGATCTTTCGATTGATTCGCTGTATCCACCACTGATTTCCCCCCATTCTTTTTGAAAAATGAATGCGATTCGGAATAGTGGTAAGTCTCTCAAACTTTGCGCGGATGCCAACCTGCAATTTCGTGGTAGCATGTTTAATGACACTTGTAATTTAATTTGAATCTTTATATAAATGTAAGAACATGGGCGGAATCCCCACGTTAGATACTGAAAAATTGCCTGCCTTTTCTAAATCGGTATCTCCAGCAGAATACGTTCGCAGAATATGCCCTTTATTATATGATGACAACGTTACATGGAGCAAGATGCCTGTCGGTCCAAAAGTCTCTAAAAGTTCGCCCTTCACAAAAGAGTGGAATAGTTCCAGTATTCACACACGATGGTTAACCGAAAAACTAGAATTCCAATCCAACTGTCAAATACAAGTATTACATAGGAATCCTTCATATTCTTGTGACTCGTCTCACTAACGCATGTTATACTTTTTGCTAATTATACTCGTATGTTTTTACTGCAGGTCATCATAAGGTGCCCCATTTCCGTCAATCAGAGATACACCATCAGTGTTTTGCGTCGCGCCCGTGCGAACCTGGACAGAGTCATACGCAAAAAGAAGCGAAGAGTAAGTAAACTATAAGGATTCGAATCCAGTAACGGTTATTATCCACGTTAGTGGATCATCCTCTCTCATATATTTGCATTGTTGTTGTACTGCAGCTGGTGCCGTCGATTCCGCTTTAGGGTTTATCAGTTTTGCTCTTCCGTATCATTTACGTGCTGTCATCAAGTTTATGCAATACGTTGCACTGCTGCTAGTGCCATTGGTGTTACTCTCGGGTATCATCGATGTCGCTCTTACGTATTGACCTCGTGCTGCTATCAAGTGTGTGTAAAGCTGTTGTACTGCTACTGGTATTGTCCGTGCCGCTCGGGTGTTTTTGGTGCTGCTCTTGATTGCTGCTGTTGCTGTCGTTGGCCTTGATCGCCGCTCTACTTGAACATGTCATCAGCCTGATATCGAGTTCGAGCATCATCCTCAAGTATATGTGTTTATGTTTATTTTTAGTGTAGAGTTACACTGAGCGTAATACGTACGTTTATTTCTCTCTCTCTCTCTCTCTTTCTCTCTTTCTCTCTCTGCTTATTATGATAAAGTGACGAAGTGGTGCTCTCTCCACTGCAACCAATGGCATTGCTCTCTACTCTCGGTAACCACGTCGCGATGTGGTTCTCTCTCTCTCGGGTTAGCGATGATAATGTGGTGCTCTTTGCTCTCGATAATGACGCTGCTATTTACTGTCAATGATGACTTGGGGCTGTCTCTTTTGTCTGCGATAATAACGTCGTGCTCTCTCTGCTCTTGATGATAACTTGGTGCTCTTTCTTGTTGCCAGCAATAATAAAGTGTTTTACAGCAGCAGATCTTGCTAATTAACGGTTTATATTTTCACTATTTTGCTGCATATATTTCAGAAAATGTTGGTATGGAATTATTTATTAGCGGCTTATAAAATTATTTTTCTGCTTATATTGTTAACAAAATCAGAATCTCCACCATACAAAACTTTCTGGACGAGTTCTACCGGGCCATACAAGATGAAGAAGGAGCAAATCAAGATAGAGTTAAAGATATGATGAAATATAATGATACAGCCATGACGCTATTAGAAAATTATGAGAAATTTTCAGAACTGTAAATTATCTTAAATAAGTGATGTGCATCATATCAAACAGGTATGTAAAATATTTTTTCATTCAAAATTTTTTGATATCTTGTTCTGTTGTATTATTCTGCAAATTCACCTTCAACTTGTTCTTCAAGTTCCTCCTAAAGCTCTTCTCTACCAGAGGTCTATCTTGATTCATTAGCAGAAGAAAAACTTTAGAGGATAGTATTTTGTTTATTTTGTTAGTTAAAAACTAATCAGCATCAAGTATATTATACTTAACATTATATAAAATATTACCTCTGTTGCAGCTCATTATTTATTACCACCAACAACTTCACAGTAACTGTACATCTCAGAAATAATTCTAACTCCTTCTTTTTTACAGGAGTCTTTTAGTTCTCCATCATTGCGGGAAGGTGATAAATTTAAAGATATAAGATTGCAAAATGAATCACCTTCCTGTAATGATGAGGATACTAGAATAGCTTTCTTTGGTGAAAGGATGGTGCTATGAGTTAGAAAAGTCGCACGTTTAAAATGGGCCTTGGAACGATAGCTCACTCTACCTCACCTAGTTCTTACAGTAGTGAAACATAAAAAGAAAAAAAGTATTAAGTAAATAAGTTATATGTATTATGTTATGCATTATATCTTACTATTTTGTAATTTTAATAAGGAAGGATAAAGAAAAAGAAGTTAAGGGGAAGACAAATGAGTGGTTGTTCTTTACGAGTAACGGCATTGGTTGGAGTCCTTACTACTTTATTTTCTTTACATAATTATCTTAAGAATTTTTTTATTCACTATTTACCATAATAATTAAAAAAAAAAAGATAATATTAAAGAAGAAATTATAGATAGTTTATTGAAATGGTATTGTAGGGATCTAAGTGTGTATAAATTCACTATAAAATTAAAAATAAACAGAAGTAGTAAAGGCTCTATCTAACACTCTCACTAGTGAGAAACAACCTCATATAATTTTCTCCTCACAACTTCTTTTTCTCTTATCAAACTATCAATTTAATAACAAAAAATGATAAAATTATTCATTAAAATCAGTGGTATCTTCTCTTTCCACTTGAGAAAATGGTAGTAATGGGTAGTTCACAAGCCAGTTATTCAGTGTGTATATATAGTTTATATTTCTTTTCACACACTCTAGATTTTTCGTTTGCAAAAGATTAAAACAAAAAATTCTTCGATCATCGTGTAAGCTCTTTTCTAAAAGACATCCCATTTTATCCATATTGTTGTTTACTCTGAAATATAAAATGTTATGTTAATTAGGTTTAAAGCATCATAAATGTATTATACTTACTAATTAAACAAAGTTTTGTAAGGTAAAGATTACTTTATTTTAAGGTACACAACAGTATGCCTACGGAATTCCATGAGATTTTAACCATTGATTAGTCCGGCGTTCATCAGTTGACAGCGTTGATATTGTTATGATTTTCGAAGCCCTGTATGTCAACATCGTAGTACATTTGGCTCGGATTGTTCTTCGTCCTGTTGAAGACACGTTGTTTAGCGCTGAAGCTGCTCTTCATCCAGGAGACCCTTTCGGTTCGACGACTCGCTGACGAATGACCTCTCTGCGACTTGCAACCACCTTATGTAGAGGTTCTGGGTAAATCCCACCTCTATCACTCACATGCTCATGCGCACATTATTTCCACTCCAGTTATCCAAGGATATAAGGTAGCGCTGAGCATCGGAACAGTCATTCTTTGTTTGGAGTCAGTCGGAAGCACATCGGCAGCAGCAGAGACTACGAGCTTCAATACGCCTGCGCAGAGTGTCTTTGTGGTTTTCCCACTCCAACTGAATAAATTTATTTTACTACTATTTGAATTTATCTGATTGTGATTGCAAATAAAAGGTTATTTCTTAATTTATTTATAAGTAAAAAGGTTTTTTCGTGTCAACTTTCGTCTGACGAAGATGAACTTTTTTTAGTAACATTATCTTCGCTAATGTCGTCAAATTTTTCAATCTATCCCATTAAAACAATGGATGCGTTTTGGTCAAATAAAATTAAAAAAAAATGAGCCACGATTTTTAGTAGCATCATATTCGTATGAAGAGAAACTTGAAAATAGATACAAAACTGAGCCACCTCCATCATCAGGATCAGATTCGCCCGAAGAAAAACTTGAGAAAGGAGACTTTAAAGGAATAAAAATGGTCATTTTAAACGACGGTTATGTAAATGGTTTCTATAACGTTGATAATGATAAATATTTATTATTTCAAGTGGTTTCATCATTTGATAAAAAGAAGGAAAAACAAAATGCAGAAGAACGTTGTCCTTATTATTCATATTGATTATCACCAACTGATTTATCAAGACGAAAGTCTACAGTAGATAAGATCTTAGATAAATTCATTGACGAAAATTTTCCAGAATTTTTCCGTCACCACCTCCACCAAGATCATCGGTTTCAGACTTGCAATTAACTAGCTGCCATCGACTATTTAAGGATGAAGAATCAGAATCTTTAGAAATAACTAAAAAGAGAAAGACAACGGAGAATAAGCCTTGGATAGTTTTATTTATAGTTTTCTATGTCATTTTAATGTTATGATAATATTAAAAAAACAAAAATACAGAGAAAAGTTCATGGAGGAGTTGTGTTGTATGGTTATTCTACACAGGAAGGATGCGCTGGTAAGGGCTCTCTTCTAGTTTCTCTCTATTTATTATATTTTATAATGTTAAGAAAGCTCATCTAAATTTATGTATAAAAAGTCTGATATAATAAATCTGATCATTCTACATTTGAATTTTCTGGGAGTCATTTCAGCTGAATTAAATATCAAATATACTATGACAGAATTACAGTACTTCAAACTGGAAGTGAAAATGTTGCTGCAGTCATTAGATTATGCAGCTGGTATGGATGTAGATAATTCAGACTTACGTAGATAGCTGCAACTATCTTCAGAGGCAATTGCTACACTGGAAGAGTTGCTTACTACATCAAAATTAACCAGAGCAAAAAGACAATTGTGTATAGCGCTAACAGCTAATTTAGTAAGCTTTAAGAATAAGCTCATAAGATTTTTATATAAGACTGGAGGAGAGTTGAGAGCACAATCGGATGTATCAGTAATACCTAAAAATACTGTGCAGTGGAATGATGTTGTATCGGCTTTTGATAGATGCATAAGTTCAGTTATTAGTACGAATCTTGCACACTTAGACATTGAATCATTTTTAGGTGATGCAAAATTTGCATTTGAAGAAAATTTTATGGCAGCTCTGCACGAATACAGTGCATTAGAGGTGAATGCTGAGTACTGAAGTGAATATGTGCTACATGAAAATGACTCTGAGAGTAGTGAAATTAAATACTTTAATACTAAAAATGCTTTAATTTACAAATCAACAAATCTTAATAAGTAGGGATTAAAGTGTGCTTTGTGATGGCTTTGAATGTGTGAGTGATCTAATTAGCTTACATTTTTTCCATGTTCCGGGCAATCACTTTTACGGCTACATATTGGAAGTCAACTTGGAGTATCCTTGGAGCTTACACGATGACCACAAAGATTTACCTTTATGTCCTGAACATATGACACCACCCAGTACAAAGTAGAAGAAACTGATGACTACTTTATACAGTAAGGAACGTTATATCATACACTATCGAACTTTAAAGCAAGCTTTAAAACATGGATTACTTTTGCATGAAATACATAGAGCATTGAAGTTCAATTAAAATGTATGGTCAAAGCCCTACGTTGATTTAAATACTGAGAAGAAAAAGAATGCTAAGAATGAGTTAGAGAAACTCTTCCTTAAGCTATGAATAAAGGTGGTTTATGGAAAGACAATGGGAAACGAACGAAAAAGAGTTGACGTGAAGCTTGTTAATAAATGGCATGGGCGCTACAGTGCAGATACTCTTTTTGCTATACCAAACTTTCACAGTCGTACAATATTCGCTGAAAATCTTGCGGCCATACAACTTGCACGAACGGATAACACAATTAAAAAGCCTATCTACGTTGAACTTAGTGTACTCGATAAATAGGAAACACTAATATATGACTTTCATTATTCATACATGAAGCAGCGTTTTGCAGGTGTGTGCAAGTTATTATACACAGACAATGATAGATTGATTTATGAAATTCAAGATAATGACATTTGTAAAGTAATGGGTGAAAACATTGATAAGTTTGATACATCAGATTATGCAGACGATAATCGTTTTAATTAATCTCGAAAAAACAAGAAAGTGACTGCGCTCATGAAGGATAAGTGATGTGGTGAAGTTATGCTCGAGTTTATTGGTCTTCGTAGTAAAATGTATTGTGTTTGAGTGCAAGACGATGAGTTGATTAAAAAAGCAAAAGGTGTTGAAATCTGAAATTGCATGCGTAAAAAATCTCATTCGTTCCAAGCAGCATGACATTAATACTGAAAAACAGAAAAAAAATAGCTCTGAGTCCGAAAGATGATAAGCACCATCTGCTGCTGAACTCTACAGATACACTGCCTTGGAGGCATAAACTCGTAATAAATGAAGAGGATTAGACATTTCCTTAAATTCTACGGCAGGAAGACAGAAAGGTCAAAAAAGACAGAGAGCAACAGCCAATTGAGGATGTTAGAGTGGGGAAAGCTTCTGGACAGGAAATATCTCTATATCAGGAGTAACCTCAGCCTCTTGAGCTCATTTCAATGCTGGATGCAGCATCATCAGATCCTCTTTCAAGTAAGAGACAGAAGCTAGCCCTACATAAGCAGGTATACCAGCCTGTGAAAGTCATTCCAACGTCAAACGAGCCAAAGAGGACATTGCGTCCTCCTCGAAGCAATATAGGAAGATTTTAACTCTTTTTATCTATAAAAAGATTGAGCTTGACTTAAAAAAGTGAGTCGCTACTTTTACTTGTCATACTGTAAACTATAGCACATAATGATTAAATTTTGTTTTTGAAAAAATTTGTATTAAAAAATTGACTATGCCCCGTTAAACCGTATCGCTAACAACATTCACCTTCCAACAAGAAAGTTATCAGAGTTTGAGAAGGATAGAAGATATATAGTAACAGATCTTAGGGAGATTAATACCCGCTTTGGATGAAAGGTCATCATCACCATTGATAATGAGTTTCAAGTCTTCACTCCAGATCGCGTCTCTAAAGCAATAAAAAAAATGAAGACTTGTATAATGAATTTAGGGAAAAAATTCGAAAGTAGTCTCTATTTATAGTTTATCATGGTGATGTAAAGTTTAAATTTGAGGAATTTTAATGTAAGTTTGTATAAATGAATGTATATACATACATATCAATAAAAAGAGATAAAAAGAGAAAGAGAAAGAAGTCTATGGAGATGTAAATGAATAAAAGATAAGTTGTTTCCAGAAGGGGGCATTTGTTGGGGCTCTCTCTACTTTTTCTTTCTTACTTACTTACATTAATATTTTTCTATTTAATATCAAATTTAATAATATAACTAGTATAAGAATTATCAAATCCTAACCATTAAACGTAAATTAGATTAACGCGCTTTTTTAAAGAACTTTTTTTAAGAAGATTGACATCAGAATGCTTGGCCCTTAAAAGTTCTGGTTTGTAAAAGCCCTTGGACACTGGTTGACATTTATAATTTTTCGAATAGTAAGTAGTTTGGTGTATAACCTCTTTCAATAACCGTACCATTACTATAATTTTCTCAAATAAAATTATACTTAATATGAAAATGCTTAGTCCGATAATGGTATCTTAAATCTCTCATGATTTCAATTTTGCTTTGATTATCAATACATAACGTAGGTATTGGTATTTTATAACCGTACAAAGATGTAACTAAGCTTTCCGCCCAGTAATTCCTTGAACCGCGGGACATGCAGCTAAAAAATCTGGTTCAGTGGTCGAAAGTGCAACTGTACCTTGTTTACGTGATCCCCACGATACAGTGTTATTACCTCATTTTAAAACTAAACTTGATACAGATTTGCGAGTTTCAGGATCGTTTGCAAAGTCGGCATCACAGAATGTTGTGATTTTCGAACAATCGTCGTTTCTTCTATAAATCAAACCATATGCAAGCGGTCCTTTTACATATTTCACAATTCGTTTCACGCAATGGACGTACATTTTCTTTGGGTTTTCACAAAATCTACTCAATACTCCCACTGAAAACACAATGTCCGGACGTGTTACAATTGCAAGAAACATAAGAGATAAGATTGCCTCCTTGTATGGAGAATCGGAAATCTTTGTTTCTCCTTTTTTGTCAAAAATTATTTTAATGCTGTCTGGATTAACTGGTAGTTTTCCATCATTGGCGTTTGAAAGATTAAATCTATTAATGATCCTTTCAGAATACCCCTGTTGATTGATTAAAGTTGATCTGTTTGGCAATGTATTAAGGAGGTTTGGGAGAAAAGTTAAAAATGGAGAATCGTGCCAAAAAAAATGTATGTTATATGTGAGCATTTTAAAAGTGCACATAAATTCTTCCAGATTTCTCTCCAGGGGAAATTTTTGAAAAAAAAAAAATGAAATATTGACAGTTTAATACGGTCTCTTATGAGAAAGCAAGGATAGTTTTGCCTTTTAATTGAAATAAAGGTATATTCTAAATGTGTTAGATTAAAAAAATAACGTTTTGATAGATAACTAGTACAAAAGAAAAATCCTCGACAAAAAAAAACTAAGCTTTACCAGGCATTTTTCAAAAATATAAGCAGCTTCGTACGTTTCAAGTTTGTAGAGTGCAAGAGGAGGTGCGTGGTGAAAGGGGCCCAGATGCGTGGGCAGGGGAGACTCCCCGTTTCTAGCCTCTCTAAATGACACTCCCAAACCTCCTTAATTTTAATTCCTAGATACGTGTTTAAACTATCGCTTGTTATTTTAAAATTTTGTTCAAGATATTTTAGAAATAAATCTACTTTGTTCTTACTTTTCGATGCAACGCACCATCGTCCACATAAATTAATAAAATCAGTGGTTTTTTCGAATCTTTATCAGTAAAAACGCATGGGTGAGCTTCACTGGGATACATTTTGTAATTTTGAAAACATTTTACAAGCGTCGAGTTCCAACATCTTGCCGATTGTTTTAAACCACATAAAGTCTTTTTAAGTAAACAAACATTATTAGGACCGCCTTCGAAATCTTCTGGCGGTTTCATATACGTCGTTTTATCAAGATCGCCATTTACATACGCTTTTTCAACATCAAACTTAATTAAATACATGTTCTCTGAAATACATATGGCTAGAAATATTCTAACGAAATTGTATGGAGCAACTGGACTAAAAACTTCTTTGTAATCTATATTTTTTGTTTGAAGAAAACCATGAATAACTAATCTTACTTTAAACCTTTTGTTTATATCAGATTTATTTTTATTTTCAAATACCCATCGGATCGATAATACCTTAGCTTCAGATGGAGCTTTTACTAAAATCCAAGTATTATTATTATAAAGCGCTAGTTTTTCTTTTTGCATACCCTTTATCCAGTTCTATAATTCTTTACTATTTATTGCTTCGTTATAATTATTTTGTTTGTCAAAATGTGCAATAAACAATTCGTTGATGTTTTCAAAATAAAATATAAAATTATTAACTGTACCATCTCGACTTGGTGGTTGTATACTATTACGATTTTGAAGATTATACATCGACTCGATTGTTACTTCGTTGTTTTCTACATCTTATTGCAAGGTATCATCTTTTAATGTTTAAATTTTCAAAGCTTTCATTTTCGAAATTGTTTGGCTCTACATTATTCAAAGATAAACTTGAATGTGTTCAATGTAATTTGTAATTATCTGTCGGTACTTTGTAAAAATTAAAATTAGAAATCCCATTTTCGTTTTCAATAACGTTACTTATATCAAGTTCACTCTTAAACAAAACATCTCTATAAACTGTTACTTTGTTATCAGGAGTTAAACCTCTAAAGCCTTTCGTACATTTATCGTAACCAACAAATATACCTAGCTTAATCCCACTTTTTCCTACAGCTTTTATCAATCAAAACATACATTTCAGTTCCAAAAACTTTGAAATATTTAATACTACCCTTCCTTCCATGCCAGAGCTCATAAGGAGCTCTGTTTTCAACGTGTGTCTTTCTACTTCCATTCAATACATACGCTGCTATGTTTACCGCGTCAGCCTATAAGCCTTTTGATAAATTCTTAAAATATAACATACTACGCGCTGCCTATACAAGTGTTTGGTTCTCTCGTTCGGCCTTGCTATTCTGTTGGGTAGTATACGTTACTGTACGTTGATGTTTAATGCCGTTTAAAAACAAGTATTTCTTCATTTCTTTGTTTATATATTTAAGACCGTCATCCGTTCGTAATTGCGCCCGCAGTTCGTCGGANCGAAATCCCGCAATTTTTTTTATGTCAAAACACTCCTTTTCCTAGTCTATTTGTAAAGGACAAAGAAACAATGTTAAAAATAATGAAAAAATTTGATTAAATGCATATAAAGGAGTCTATTGCACTGAAAATCTGTATAAGAAACAAGTTGGAAAAATTAAGGTTAAAAGAGTATGAAAATTCAAGTTCATTTTTCACTGAATTTAAAGTAGTAACTAATGAATTAAAAGGTGCTGATGCAAATGTGACTGAAAAAGAAAAATTAAGCTGCATGATAAAAATGCTTCTCAGTTCATTGAGGTAAATTGGTGATTCAATCGATATGTTGAAAGAATATGATAAAATAATAGAATACGTTAAAAGTAAAATCAAAATGTTTCAACTTAAAGAAACGGAGGATGGAAGCAAAAATAGTTTAAGTGCGTTTAAAACTAAAAGAAAAAAAATATAAAGCATGTTTTAAGTGCGAAAAATATGGACACATCAAGGCACAAAATACGATAACGAGACAAAGTGATAATTCATTGGAGTATTGCATGCCAACAAATACACGTTTACTACCATTTCTGGAAAGAATTTTTCGACTAGATGCTTCAGACACCAACGTCTTTGACGTTATACTAAGAGTAGTTGAGAAAAAGCTCTACAACTAGCTCTAAGGCTTTAAATGTTGTAGTTTTTCTCCCGATCTTTGTGGTGCTACAATAACTGGCCAGAGAGGATAACCCTGAGGTTTAAAGGCAATCACGTTTGCTGGATATTTCAGTCAAGAAAGAGTTTACTTAAGAAGCTCAGTGATCCTTTTTAGAGTCAACTGACGTTGAACTACCTTACCTACAAATATATTACGACCTAATAAAGTTAAAAAAAATAGCCTTTAGGGCTCAAATTTGTATTTTTGTGGTGATATAAAATTCAGAGATAGAGCCTTAGGACTTTGTTGCTGTGGTAATAAAGTTGTAAAATAAGAGAAAAAGCAGTTTTTTAATTACATGTTTTTTGTGAGTTTCAAATCTTTACAGCTTTAAAAAATAGCCCTGTTCATAGATCATACGGAAGAAGTTGCAAATCAACGGCCTTTTAGGGCCAATGATTATGTTACGGCATAAGTAATGTAGGATACTTTTAAGCATAATTATATTTTTTTTACTTATTACAGCTTCTTACTTGACCAAATAAATTGTATGGATTCCGATTACATATGTTTTTAATCAGAAGATTTTTGTTCTGAGACGTGTCAGAAATAGATGTAAAATTTTTAGCTGAAAACGTTTCACACTATATATCAGCACACTACGGTGTTTTATTTAGTAAGTCTCGGGTGAAGCCAAGACGGGGGGGGGGTGCTAGTTACATATACATACCATCTTGCACTCATAGTGCTTATGCCGCACAAGAGGTATCAATACTTGCACGTCTTATATAAATATAGTTATTCTAACCACAAAAAATATTTTCATACATAACAAATGATAGAATTTAATTTAATTTTTATTTGTTTGCAAAATATTTATTCCAATACAAATTCTTTTGTTGCGAGTTTGCCAGATACAATTTTTAATAAGATACTACAACCTATTACAAAACAGACTAATAGTTGATCTTATTTAAAATATATTCACACACAAGTATATGTGTATAAGGGTATCTCTGACAGTTACGTATTTAAAATTAAATAACTGTAAGTGTTCAAGCAGATCATTTTGAATAAAAGCGTATGCGTTTCTACACATATGTTTCTGATAATATGTAATGAAAAAAATATTTTGCAACGTACTTTTTTCGTATTTGTTTCGGATAAGTTTTCTCACAGCTTTCATCTTAAAATTTGGGAAACGGGTAGATAACACTGTAAGTGTCTCAAAAGTATGCTCGTAATTTAAGGCTGCTCTGGGGATATCTACATACGTACATAAAATTTGTAGTGTTATTATTATGGACATTTTAAAGTATTAAGATTTTTATAAATAACGAGCTTATCTGGTCATTGTATTAGAAGAACCCAAGGTTACGATTTTCTTGGGTCATAGGATTTTTTGTTGATAGAATTTATGATATTTTATTAATCAACCGAACTAGAGCAAAATCAAAAGGATTCATAAATTTTTGCTGCCTTCTAATTTTAGATTTATAAGGCTAAAAGGAGTTATTGTGCTCTAAGGTGGGAAAGGTACAAGATTTTAAGTATTTAATGTCTGAGTAGAAGGACTCTTGACGTGATAAAATAAAATATTAATAAAAATACAATGATTGGATTTAGATTCAGGGACTTCGAAAACCTATAGTAGGTGTGGTAGAGTCGAATTTAAATTTTTTTTAATGGAAATTTTAGAGAATTTTAAGCCACTTTTTGAGTTTATAAGAAATATTTGCTCGATGGGATAATATGAAGGTTGAATTTAGATTCAGCAACCCCTGAAACCTGTGGTAGATAAATATATATGGGTTATTAAATTACAATAGTAACATTTGCAAACAAATAGCATTTAAAAGTAGCAAGTCTATTGTTGTGGAAGTATATATAAATACATGGATATAAAGGTGTATATCTTCTTATATAGTTATACGTATAGGCCACTCTACTTAACCCCTACTGCCCCCAAATGACCCTCACCATCCCTTCACTCTCCACCGACAAATTCGAGGAAAATTCGTCTCATTTCTACGTAATTTCAACTCAATAAATATTAAATCGAGCCTCTCCCACTTCCTCCAACCGCCCCTTTACTGCCCCCTCTCATCGCACCGCCACTGTCCCTTCACACGATTTTTCTAGTGTTTCAATGCACTTCCATTGTTTGTGTATAATCTTTTTTATAATTTGACTTTATAATACGACCTTAAGTCTTACTAATTATGTTTCTGTCCACAGAAATCCGTTGATACTATATTTTAGCCATGTACGCGAAGCGTCGGCGTTCGAGTATTATTATCAGCTGGAACACGAACAAAACGTAGAGTCTTACTTGACGCGGTATGGGATCTGTGTGTATGATCTCATTTGTCAATAAATCAAAACATCCTTTTAAAGTGGTGTACGTTTAGTGGCAGGAACCCCTGTCCAATCCATTTGTAACATTAGTTCACCCAATCCTAAAAATATACTCTTTTAATATATATTATTTTTTCTGGCTATTATTAACACTCCTTATAATTTATACATTGTGGTCACATCCACTTGTAACTTACAGTATGGAGTTTTTTTCAGTTTTAAGCTCATAGATAATTTTTATTAATTTATACTGTGTTTTTTTTTAAATATGATTCAGCTGCTCCAATCAATAATATTTTTATCTGACTATACAATAACCATAATCTTTGGATTATGAAGACACTCTCGAGTTATCCATTGTAATCGTTCAAAATACTTATTAACAAAAAACACCGCTTTTAATGTCCTACTTCGAAAAATACATCTTTATTGTTCTGCATCACCGTGATAAGTTATAAAGTTTCCTTTTTTGATTAACAAATTAATCGAATATTTTGAAAAAGTCCTTATGTCTTAGAAACTTGCTGAATAATTTTATTTAATTATTGATCGAAATGCTGTTTTATTATTCATTACAAAGAATCAATCTAAATCAATGAGATCTGTTATACATCAGTGTTAAAATATTCGTTCCACATTTTAGAAAGGTACTAAGTTTTAGCTGCTATATCTATAAAGTTTTTCCAACAAAAGACAGAAAATAAATGTATAGGGAGTTTTGTGTAAGTTTTCTTGTGCCTAAAAATTTTTTATCTTTTACATTGGATGTCTATAATTTCTTGAAAGTTTTAAAATGTACAAATTATACTCATGTCATAAAAAATTTTGTAATTATTATGAAATTGCAAAACGATTCAAGCAGCAGCATAAACCTTAGTCACCTCAGCTATCGGAACTTCAGACGAAATGAATCCCAAAGTCGCACATGTTCATTTATAACCTCCAGAGGTCGTCCTTCTCCTCGTAGGCGTACATTAATATACCTTTCCCACGTGTCTCCAAAGTTTGCGTCTATATGCTCATAACTGCGTCAATCCACTTATCTTCTCGTAGACCCCTCCTGTGTTACATTCCTGTAAAAAAGAAGGAGTTAGAATTATTTCTGAGATGTACAGTTACTGTGAAGTTGTTGGTGGTAATAAATAATGAGCTGCAACAGAGGTAATATTTTATATAATGTTAAGTATAATATACTTGATGCTGATTAGTTTTTAACTAACAAAATAAACAAAATACTATCCTCTAAAGTTTTTCTTCTGCTAATGAATCAAGATAGACCTCTGGTAGAGAAGAGCTTTAGGAGGAACTTGAAGAACAAGTTGAAGGTGAATTTGCAGAATAATACAACAGAACAAGATATCAAAAAATTTTGAATGAAAAAATATTTTACATACCTGTTTGATATGATGCACATCACTTATTTAAGATAATTTACAGTTCTGAAAATTTCTCATAATTTTCTAATAGCGTCATGGCTGTATCATTATATTTCATCATATCTTTAACTCTATCTTGATTTGCTCCTTCTTCATCTTGTATGGCCCGGTAGAACTCGTCCAGAAAGTTTTGTATGGTGGAGATTCTGATTTTGTTAACAATATAAGCAGAAAAATAATTTTATAAGCCGCTAATAAATAATTCCATACCAACATTTTCTGAAATATATGCAGCAAAATAGTGAAAATATAAACCGTTAATTAGCAAGATCTGCTGCTGTAAAACACTTTATTATTGCTGGCAACAAGAAAGAGCACCAAGTTATCATCAAGAGCAGAGAGAGCACGACGTTATTATCGCAGACAAAAGAGACAGCCCCAAGTCATCATTGACAGTAAATAGCAGCGTCATTATCGAGAGCAAAGAGCACCACATTATCATCGCTAACCCGAGAGAGAGAGAACCACATCGCGACGTGGTTACCGAGAGTAGAGAGCAATGCCATTGGTTGCAGTGGAGAGAGCACCACTTCGTCACTTTATCATAATAAGCAGAGAGAGAAAGAGAGAAAGAGAGAGAGAGAGAGAGAAATAAACGTACGTATTACGCTCAGTGTAACTCTACACTAAAAATAAACATAAACACATATACTTGAGGATGATGCTCGAACTCGATATCAGGCTGATGACATGTTCAAGTAGAGCGGCGATCAAGGCCAACGACAGCAACAGCAGCAATCAAGAGCAGCACCAAAAACACCCGAGCGGCACGGACAATACCAGTAGCAGTACAACAGCTTTACACACACTTGATAGCAGCACGAGGTCAATACGTAAGAGCGACATCGATGATACCCGAGAGTAACACCAATGGCACTAGCAGCAGTGCAACGTATTGCATAAACTTGATGACAGCACGTAAATGATACGGAAGAGCAAAACTGATAAACCCTAAAGCGGAATCGACGGCACCAGCTGCAGTACAACAACAATGCAAATATATGAGAGAGGATGATCCACTAACGTGGATAATAACCGTTACTGGATTCGAATCCTTATAGTTTACTTACTCTTCGCTTCTTTTTGCGTATGACTCTGTCCAGGTTCGCACGGGCGCGACGCAAAACACTGATGGTGTATCTCTGATTGACGGAAATGGGGCACCTTATGATGACCTGCAGTAAAAACATACGAGTATAATTAGCAAAAAGTATAACATGCGTTAGTGAGACGAGTCACAAGAATATGAAGGATTCCTATGTAATACTTGTATTTGACAGTTGGATTGGAATTCTAGTTTTTCGGTTAACCATCGTGTGTGAATACTGGAACTATTCCACTCTTTTGTGAAGGGCGAACTTTTAGAGACTTTTGGACCGACAGGCATCTTGCTCCATGTAACGTTGTCATCATATAATAAAGGGCATATTCTGCGAACGTATTCTGCTGGAGATACCGATTTAGAAAAGGCAGGCAATTTTTCAGTATCTAACGTGGGGATTCCGCCCATGTTCTTACATTTATATAAAGATTCAAATTAAATTACAAGTGTCATTAAACATGCTACCACGAAATTGCAGGTTGGCATCCGCGCAAAGTTTGAGAGACTTACCACTATTCCGAATCGCATTCATTTTTCAAAAAGAATGGGGGGAAATCAGTGGTGGATACAGCGAATCAATCGAAAGATCAAGTACATGAGAGCGCAGTTAATCCAAATACAGGAGCGCTTGGCCGAGTTGCAAACTCAGTTGTTAACCGTGTCACCTAAACCAAGTCAAACCGAGTCTTTGACCACCAACGATAATGCCTGAACTTTGGACTTTAACTAGTCGATAGACTGACTTGACAATATGAGTTGTATTTAAAACAGGGTAAATACCACAAGTATAAAGATATGGTGCTGGGTATTTTTATTGTGTTTTGTGATTGTTCCTGGTATCCTTCCCTGAGTTTTGTCTATATGTTCAGGAAAGATATCAACACACAGGCTTATTTTGCGTGGCCTCGAGTGCGCGAGATGGCAGATACATCGAATTTTAAAGCAGAATGAGCGCTGACTTTACGATCTGTACCATGGGCCACCCCAATTGATAGCTTGCGTTTCTCAAAAGCAAGAAAACGCAATGCAGACGGAGGTTACATGCCTTAAGGAAGAAACACGATTACAACGTTATATGGAGCAAGATGCCTGTCGGTCCAAAAGTCTCTAAAAGTTCGCCCTTCACAAAAGAGTGGAATAGTTCCAGTATTCACACACGATGGTTAACCGAAAAACTAGAATTCCAATCCAACTGTCAAATACAAGTATTACATAGGAATCCTTCATATTCTTGTGACTCGTCTCACTAACGCATGTTATACTTTTTGCTAATTATACTCGTATGTTTTTACTGCAGGTCATCATAAGGTGCCCCATTTCCGTCAATCAGAGATACACCATCAGTGTTTTGCGTCGCGCCCGTGCGAACCTGGACAGAGTCATACGCAAAAAGAAGCGAAGAGTAAGTAAACTATAAGGATTCGAATCCAGTAACGGTTATTATCCACGTTAGTGGATCATCCTCTCTCATATATTTGCATTGTTGTTGTACTGCAGCTGGTGCCGTCGATTCCGCTTTAGGGTTTATCAGTTTTGCTCTTCCGTATCATTTACGTGCTGTCATCAAGTTTATGCAATACGTTGCACTGCTGCTAGTGCCATTGGTGTTACTCTCGGGTATCATCGATGTCGCTCTTACGTATTGACCTCGTGCTGCTATCAAGTGTGTGTAAAGCTGTTGTACTGCTACTGGTATTGTCCGTGCCGCTCGGGTGTTTTTGGTGCTGCTCTTGATTGCTGCTGTTGCTGTCGTTGGCCTTGATCGCCGCTCTACTTGAACATGTCATCAGCCTGATATCGAGTTCGAGCATCATCCTCAAGTATATGTGTTTATGTTTATTTTTAGTGTAGAGTTACACTGAGCGTAATACGTACGTTTATTTCTCTCTCTCTCTCTCTCTTTCTCTCTTTCTCTCTCTGCTTATTATGATAAAGTGACGAAGTGGTGCTCTCTCCACTGCAACCAATGGCATTGCTCTCTACTCTCGGTAACCACGTCGCGATGTGGTTCTCTCTCTCTCGGGTTAGCGATGATAATGTGGTGCTCTTTGCTCTCGATAATGACGCTGCTATTTACTGTCAATGATGACTTGGGGCTGTCTCTTTTGTCTGCGATAATAACGTCGTGCTCTCTCTGCTCTTGATGATAACTTGGTGCTCTTTCTTGTTGCCAGCAATAATAAAGTGTTTTACAGCAGCAGATCTTGCTAATTAACGGTTTATATTTTCACTATTTTGCTGCATATATTTCAGAAAATGTTGGTATGGAATTATTTATTAGCGGCTTATAAAATTATTTTTCTGCTTATATTGTTAACAAAATCAGAATCTCCACCATACAAAACTTTCTGGACGAGTTCTACCGGGCCATACAAGATGAAGAAGGAGCAAATCAAGATAGAGTTAAAGATATGATGAAATATAATGATACAGCCATGACGCTATTAGAAAATTATGAGAAATTTTCAGAACTGTAAATTATCTTAAATAAGTGATGTGCATCATATCAAACAGGTATGTAAAATATTTTTTCATTCAAAATTTTTTGATATCTTGTTCTGTTGTATTATTCTGCAAATTCACCTTCAACTTGTTCTTCAAGTTCCTCCTAAAGCTCTTCTCTACCAGAGGTCTATCTTGATTCATTAGCAGAAGAAAAACTTTAGAGGATAGTATTTTGTTTATTTTGTTAGTTAAAAACTAATCAGCATCAAGTATATTATACTTAACATTATATAAAATATTACCTCTGTTGCAGCTCATTATTTATTACCACCAACAACTTCACAGTAACTGTACATCTCAGAAATAATTCTAACTCCTTCTTTTTTACAGGAATGTAACACAGGAGGGGTCTACGAGAAGATAAGTGGATTGACGCAGTTATGAGCATATAGACGCANAACAGAATTTATTTCCATCAGACCGCAAAGATCCGAGTGTATGATTTCACCTACTCTTGTTGTGCGATTTTCGCTCAGTGGAAATGGGCCTCGGTACCCTCGGTACATCTTGCCAAAAGCGCATGCATTACAAAATTTATCATTGCAATCATCTTTTATATTAATATTATTGTTCTTTAGACAAACCTTTATGTGCGCGAAATGTTGATTGACTAAGCGTTCATGCCATAATTGCATATTGTCTATTTTAATTTGAACCTTTTGTTCAGTAATTAGAACATTTTCTACCCGCTCAGTTTTGATTCTCATCGCAAAAATAGTTATAGTCGGTAATTTGTAACCTGTAGCTATACTTTTGTTATGTCTGTAAAACGTACATTTAGTATGAGTCGAGTTTAAACTCATGTTTTTCTGAAGAGCTGTTCCCATTGAAAATAGGTTATACCTTAAATCTGGTACATACAAAACATTCGAAAAAAATGTTCTTATCCATTTATATCCGTTATACACTAGTAAACTAATGTTACCTATCGCTTTATTATACAGAATTCGACCATCCTCCACACGCACCGGTTTGTTATCTATAGTTTTGAACGTCGCAAACCATTCCCACTTTTCGCTCATATGACAAGATGTACCAGAATCAAGAAGCCACGATGTTGCACGATCCTCTTTCTCGGTTCGCACGGCGGGCGAAGCAATCACCTCTCCCATTAGCGCATTGCGGTCTCCTTAATTTTCTGAGTCGCTGTTGTTACCACGCTATTGTTATTTTTCTTCGCGCTCATTTCCACGTAAAAGCCAACAGTTTCGTTTGAGATATCCAAATTTTCCATAATTCCAGCAAGCTTCTTGGTTCGATTAGTTCTGCGTATTTACGTTACTTTGTTGCCTTGTGTTGAAATTTTGCTAGTTACTATTTGTTCTGTCCTTAGCTCCGTGATTTGCTAACTTTCGCATATTTTTATCGCCAGAAAATAGTGCACTATTATTTTCTAGACTCAATATACGTGATTATTTTATTGCCAATCGTGTACTTAAATTTTCAATTATTTTCTGATCTTCTGTTGCCGAATCTCACGCAGATCGAAAATGATCGTAGTTTGGCGGTAGAGTCATGAAAATTTTCGTTATCATTGTGCCATCCGAAACGTTCTCTTTGATTGCTTTTAACGTGTGGCACAATTTACTAATTTTCGAGATATTCATCGCTTTATCGTCATTTGGATCCTTTTGCAAGCCAAACCACTTCTGTTTTAGTTGGTGCACACTTACTTTTGTTCTATTCTCGTAAATCGAAAGTAACTTTTCCCACATAGCTTTTGCAGTTGTACACGTAAGAATGTGCGCCATGGGCTGCAAATCGACAAAAGTTGCAATTAACTTTTGAGCAATACCATCTTGACGGCAGAATTCTTTCAAATCACTTTTATATTCCGTCTTGAAATTTGCATCGGCTTCTTCCGCAGGTTCTACTGGTTTAACGCACATTCTGTTCACCACATCTGATGCACTGTAAGAGTTTAGTAAGATGCGTATTTAAAATTTTCGCATGCTCCAATTTTTAGCACTCTTCAACTTTCCGATCTTTACCACGTCACCTTCCATTTTCGCTTCTTAGTCTATCTCTTTTCGCTTTCTTGCACTTAGGCTGGATGAGATAGTTGAAATAAAAAGGAAACGAAAACTCTACACCTTGCTTACACAGGCTGCCTTGGCCCATAACCTGATAAAACAAAGGCAATAAGAATACCTGTATGTAAAATGTGAGTGTTCTTTATTTCGTATATAGCAGATCGAGAAAGTACAGAGCTTGTCATAGATCTTAACAGAATGAGATCACAGAACAGACTAAAAGCTAGTGTAAGTCGCACTGGGAACCTTGTATGTATGAGTACCAACAGCGCTGTGATAGAAAACTGAAAGGTGTAAACTGCCGTTATATTCGTAACTATTGTTTAAGGGATTAGTTACTTTTCGTGTTCCTAACAATTTACTTTCTTTGTTTGCGTCACCATTGGTTGTAAAAAATCGGTGATTGGCTTCGAAGTCTCACTTAGTACTCTTTTAACCTTATCTTTTCCAAATTTTAATAAACAATATTTTTTTGACAGCTTCTTTTGCCTCAACCAGCTGATGAAGAATCTCTTTTTCTCTCTCGTAGATGTTGACGCTTTTACGTCTTAGAGTAGACTGATTAGTTCGCGCTATATACGTCTTATATATACATAGCAAAACTGTCGAAACCTTCACGGTATTCGCCGTTGTTTACCTGCCTATCCTTGTCAATAACGAAACCATAATTTTCATCATTCCAACAGATTTAGTATAGATCTTTCAATTGACTATAGAACAAATCAGAATTGACGTGATCATCCTTCATCGGTTTTAAATTAAGTTCATCTTGACAAAATATAGCTGGACGATTATTTCTCACAAGTTGCTTTAGTATTTGTGCATATGACTGACAGAGATAACAGTAGTCGATACATTTATGTCTTCATATGCAGTAGAAAGCTTTTACATTAATATTTTTCGCATGCGATATCATCAAAAATTATCATAAAGTTTTGTAGAGCATCGGCTGGAGACAGTATTGCTTCATGTTTACTAAAAGGAACGTATTGCACGCCATCTATAGGCTTTACAAGCTGTTTTTAGAACTTATATTTTGGTTTGTCAAGCGACTTTGAATACAGATAAATATTTTCAAATCTTAGTCTATTAGGATGTAGAATTACCGCTCATAAACTTTTTGTCTTGCTACAGTTAGATGGACCGCGGAAAACAGCTCGAATACTGTCAGGTAGTAAGTTACCATGTGAACTAGAGCGCTTTTGCTGTTTTACAACACCATCGAAGTTAGGAACCTGCAATTCTACGGATTGCTCTTTAAATTTAATGACTACACTGTACAACGGCTGGACTACGACTGACGTCTTGTTTATGAAAACACTGCTTATATACTCTCGTGGTTGCACATTTTTAGACTTACGGGCTATAAATACAATCATTTTCTTCTCTAGAGCTTAGTCTCTATCCAACCCCCGAAGAGTGATGATCATACAGGATAAGAAAGGATTTGGTCTCCTGAATAAGATTATAAGCACTTTACCCATTGAACTCCACATACCAGGGTATCAGTACTGCGGTCCAGGTACTAAACTTGTGAAACGTCTTGCTAGAGGTGATCCAGGTATAAACCCACTAGATGAAGCGTGCGAGTACCCTGAGGCTTTAAAATAAACTTTGTATGGGTGTGAAAAGTAAGAAGAGACTATTCAGTGCCTCGCGTAAAGTCATTAAATCTGCATCATAGAAAATAAATACCAAAAACAAAGATGCAAACAAGGTTAGTACTTCGGCTTTTAAGGACGCACGTAGTCAAGTTAAGAAAGCAGGTGTTATGGAAGTTGTAAAAATACCACGTATCTTACCTCTCCCTGCTTGAACTGGCGGTATACTACCTCTAATACTCTTATTTGCTGGTTTGAGTGCTACAGGTGCACTAGCTAATGGTGTAGCTGGAATATTGAAAAGTATAAATGCTAGTGAGGCCGCTTAACAGCAGCTTCAAAAAAGGCTAAAGACGCAATAAAACAATGAAGGCTTTTGCATTCCGAAAAGGTCTCAGACTTCAACTACATGAAAAACTGGATTAGGTTTCTCCTTGAAGCCATATGCTGAAAGTGGTTAAAAAAAAAAAAAAAATGAAATAAAAGTTCCTGATCGAACTTTAACCAACACCAATTTACTTAGATATGCTAAGAAACTGAATATTCTGAATTTTCGTGGGATATTTATGCGAAACAACGTATCTTCGGATGGGCCACAATATTGTGAAACTGCTATTGTAAATCTTGACATTGAAGATGGATCTATAACTCATTGGGTAGCATATCGAAAATGTGGTGATAATGATACTTACTTTGACAGCTCTGGCGATCTGTAGCCACCTTTAGATTTAATGCTGTATTGGGGAGCTTACAAGGTTAAGTACAACAATTAACAATATAAAAACTTAAATTTTTTTAACTGTGATTATTGGTGCTAAATATCCTTATCAAGGAGATTGTCAAAAAGTATGGAAGGGAATGTCATAATCAGAAATCATTCATTTGCTCTTCAGCAGTAATGGAAAAAACATTGGTACTTACCCTGTCCGATACTTCTGTATTAGAGGCGCAGTATTTTCCACCTTTCGAATTATCCGCAAAATATAACTACGTCCTTGGCTTAGTAAAGATCTTTACATTTTATTCGATTCTAAACATTGTCGAAGGTAATAATAAATTCTACGTATGTGATCAAGTGGTCATTTTTTTAACTGGTAACTACGGAATTCAAGATATCGAGTCATTTTTCGTAGACGTATTACAGCCTGTTAAAACTAGTCTGCTAGGGTGCGCAGCTTAGAACAGTGTAAGGGAGTTGGAATAGGCGAGAATCCTCTCCCAGGATTTCGAATTAGCTGTAGAGATCAATCAACGGTGAGAATGTTGGATTGGAGGCTCTAGGCGTGGTGAGGCAGTGCTTTTACTGGATACTCATACCGCTTCTGGAGCTGGTGCTGCTGGTGGGTGGTATGGTAGTGACCCGCAGCAGTCAAGGAGAGACCGTCGCCAGTGTATTTGTCTGATCCCCGCAGTAGTTGGACAACAACGTCACGTAATGCAGACAATGATGGCGAGAGTGGGTGAAGTAAGAGTCGATACACAGAGCTTTTTTATACATAAGTATTTATCGCAATTAACTATCACTCTAGCCACTGCCGTAGTACAGGTCTCGTTAAGTGAAAACCTGGCATAGGCTTAGATCGAGTGATTCGGGAGTATAGTTTTGAAAAGTCGCGGAGCCCTTCTCACATACTATAAGCTTCTTTCTTACTTGTGATTTTCACCAGAAACTAGTAGTTGCCACCTAGTAGGCGGTAGGCGGTACTATCAAGTGTACAGTTTGAAATGAGGGATGTATGGTGTAAGGCTCAATCCAGAGGACGCCAGGATCCACCAGTCCTAATTTATGGATGTATTGTGTGTAGGTGAATAAAACTGTGAATATGTGTGTGTGTGTGTCGACATTGTCGATGAACACAATGACCAACGTTACCAATCGGTATTATCAGTAATCGATGCCGACACACACATACTCATAGTTCTATTGACGGATACACAATATATCCATAAATTAGGACTGGTGGGTCAATCAAGATGCGCATCAATAAGCGAATTTATGTAAAACGATTGAATTTAATGAATGATAGTTATTTTGATAATTAATAAAATAATACCCTGGCCGGTAACAAGACTAACGATATAACTATTAATATCAAATCCAACAACAACACACTTCGCAGTGTAATTATCTGTAGTTATACGATTAATTTCGGACCAAAAAATTCTATAAGCCGTTTCTTGGGTTTCACTGAAAAAGTTTTAGAAGATAATGTCACTCATAACTCAGCCTTCCCTTTGGCTTTTCTTAAAGTAAACGCATTATAAATTGAATGTAACATCACTACTGGAGGTTACATAAACGGAAAAAAGGTAAATACAATTTACGAATTTTTCCCAGCCGTCCTGCCGGGATACAAAATTATAAAAGTTCCTTCACAAATAATTTATTTTCCTACTGTTGAGCGTACTACTGATCATATACAATTACGTGTAGTTAATCAGGACGGAGGATTAGTCAATTTTCAAGGAGAAGTCATAATGATAAGGTTGCACAAAAAACCCTCAGAATGATAAGAATCATGTACGAGGCCTTGGTGGAAATTAACTTGTATATTTTTATTTTGTTGCATTAAGCATGGAAGGGATTTTAAGCATTCAGTCACCTGTTACCATTGACGAGTCCATTACACACTATGACATCCATGCTCATCGACCATACGCATCTGCACTTCATAATAATAGTGATGAAATTCGTATATCGATTCAACATAAAGACCTAAGTCTGCTACTATCACGCAGTTTCCTTTACATTTATGGAAGGTTAGTTAAATTAGATGACAATACGGCAACTGCAAGTACTTGATTGGTTAACAACGCCGTCTGCTATCTATTTGAAGAAATTAGATACGAGATGAATGCTATAGAGATAGATAAATGTAAGAATGTGGGTCTGACGACCCCAATGAAAAATTGTCTCACACTTAGTCCTGATCAGGATGTAATGACTGAAAATACCAGTTGGTTTACAATTTTTGATGAAACAACTCTAACTTCTATTATCGGCTACTTTGATATCTTAATTTCTCTGAATGTGACATTAGGTATCGCTGAAGACTATCGCAAGATTATTGTTAAGGTGATACATGAAATCTTACTTATAAGATCAAGAACTGATTTAAGCTTAATGGCGTCATTTGTTTAGAAAAATATAAAACGGACAATCTCAAAGAGACAAACGTTGTGTATAAATTCTACTGTTAAAACTGCCCAGCAGCCAATGTTGGTGAGGCAAAGCGAGCGACTGATATACCCATAAATGAACACAGAAAAAATAAAAAATCTGAGTCTGTCGTTAATTCACATCAATTAGAAAAATGTAAAAATACTCGATAAAAAAGCCAACTGTAACAAGCGAATTATTTCTGAAATGCTCTTTATTAAGTTGGACAACAATAACATCAACAATAAGGAAGACGTATTACACTTTAATAAATCATACCTTCCGTTATTATGAAATTTAAAAGGTCCCGAACGGGGTTAATGCCCTCGGACGTCTATCTGTGTCGCGCTAGCTATATAAACGCGGAAAAACTTGACCATTCTGCCTATTGTATCATTTGACCTGTGACAAAGGAGTCGTAACACCCACGAATTCCCGCGTACTTGAGGTAATTTTGTTCGTTTATTGTAAAAGTGTATTGTACATTATATCGTAGTGCGTACGTAACTAAAATATCTCTTGTAGCCTGAGTAGGCTGAGACAAATGGTCAGCGAAACGTTGCTGTATTAAAAATAAGGAATAAAAATACTCCAGGTGTAATTATTTTCTGTACCTCGCCCCCAACGGATCACCTATTTTCTAACTTCTCACTTTATCGTAGGCATACAATCTATGTAATGATGTTGGATTTTCATTAAATTAGACTGCCTAATTATTTACAGAAAGATGAGTTTCCAATTTTGCCAGTTTAATGGGTATTTAGTTTGTATTGCTATGAACATCATACTAGAAAAGAACATATTTAGACGAACTGCGAGTCACACAGAAGAAAAGGGTTCGTACTCCAGTCTATCGAGCGTAAAGATATTCAGGACGACTGCAAAAAAATAAAATAATAGTAATAGTAGTGATAATAGCCCAAAAAATTTCTCTCTTAAGGAAGTAAAAAAGTTGACATGTTACAATCTATAACGTGTATCATCATTTAATTACAAGTACCAACTACTAAATTAACTAGGTATATGACTATAATGCTTGAAGGTAAGTTAAAAATTTAATACGTCCAATAGCTACAGAAAACAGTTTCTTCAAAAATAAATAATAATTAGAAAAACATCCTTCCCGGATGCGGATTATGTTTAACAATACACAACCTCCTGTTCGCTAGACACTAATATTTTATTTCTTTTCTTAAAGCAATTTACGACTTGAGCTACCGAATAACAGATATTAGTAAAAGGTATTATTTAATGGCTACGAGAGAGAAAAAAAATGTATAAAATGAAAATAAATGAGAATATCAACAAAAAAAACTTACTGGTGTTGACTCCATTCCAAACAATTCTATTTCAAGAGAACAAAAACTACTACAAAAAGTGGGAAGAGAAATAAAATATTAGGATTAGATATAAGGAATTTATAGAGAGCGCCTGACCAGCACACCGTTTTACTGCCAAGCTTGGACTAATATTGGGATCGTGGCAGCCAAGCTTGAACTTGATTACTCCTTGATTTCAATTTCCAATCGGTGCGTTCTCTCAACGCGCTCACAACAGCCTTCTCTTTGGCTTGCCGTAATGGCACGACTTTGGCACATCTTATGTGCAAATCCTCGATCACAAAGATGTGTTCGTGACCACGCATCGTCTTCGGTAGAGGTCGCATCATATACGCTGCCACTACTTGTCACAAAGCGGTCATGATTCTTCGCTCCATGAGCCCTTAGTCTCTGCTCTACTTTGATTTGCTGGCGAATAAAACAGCACCGCATGTATCTGACGACATCTCGATAATATTCCGGCCAGCAGTACAGCCGAGACACGCGTGCAAACGTCTTCTCACAGCCAAGATGCCTCGCTGAAGGCGTTTCGTTACACACTTATTATAACTGGTCATGCGGGCTTTTAGATACTACAAGCTTCCAAGCCTCGATTTCACCGAGAACCTCATTGACCGTAGAGTCAGGGCGATATACGTATAGGTAACCCCAACGATTTTCCAGCACAGATGTCACCGTGGGTCGTCCTGTACCTTTTGTTACGTATCTTGGCACCAACACTGAGAAATATTGTCGTAAATAATCTCTGTTCTTACATGCAAGCATTGAAAATTTAGATAAAAATGAAAGAGCATCGTTAACTAGCATGTATGAACAATAAAGTATGTTGTAAGACACGTTATTTTTAGCGTACACTGAGAATAAAAAGTTGAGGTGTGTGTGCTCGGTTGCTTTGCGTGGTGAAAAATATATCGTACACCATAATCCTCTATGTATGAGACAGCGTACACCAAGATTTTTAATGTACGACGCAGCATGCATCAGAAATTTCGAATTTTCGAGGAAACTTAAGGTACCCTGTAGGGTATTTATAAGTTTACACATTACAGATTACCTGGCCCGTGTAATAGTTGTGAGTTTGTATACCAGTGAATTTTTTTTGCCTTTGGTTGTATACAGCTGTTTTTATTAATAAAAAAAAGGCTTAAGAGCATACAGATGAAATAATGGGTGACCCTTTCGTTCAAATTTTACTACGTAACTGGAAGTGCGACTATGTTATAGGTAACCTTCATTCTTGACTGATTATTTATTAACTGGTACTATTGTAGTCAAATATACACCTATTTTTATTATTATACTTAAAAAAAAGACTTAACTAAATATTTTCTAGTTGTCTGATTTTGTGGTGTAGCAATCTTTATTTTTATTTACATAAATTGACATTTACATGAATTTTGTATACTTGTAAGTCGATAGTGCATTGCTAGCAAAATTATTGTCATTTCAGTCTAGCGAAAATCACTAGTTAAAAATCAGTTGTTAGACCTAATTTTATACAAATAAAAAAAATAAACAAGTGTCAAACTCATGATAATCCTCAAATCCTTTGATGTATTTTATGAGCCATTCAAACTCATTATAACATGTAGTAATTATACTCTATCAACTGTACAAATAATATCATCTATGTGAAAGCACTATTTCTCTATTTAAAGGGTGGAAAATTCTGTGAAATAAATTATGTTATAACCGTTTTCCTACGCATCCTAGGAAAAAATCACAAGAGATCAAAGTTTTGTAGATTTATGCATTGCAACAAACAAAGGTCTTTGAAAGAATTGCAAGCGGCTGGAAAAAAAAATTAACTCTCTCTGGTGAAAAGCCAATTACCTGTGTGTTAAAATTTTGAGAATAAAACTACTTCTAACAGCTTGTAAACCATAAAAAAGTTTACAATACATTTAAGTAGAAATTAGAACAACATTTTTATATTAATCCATGTAGATTTACATCAATATCTAGCTTGGTTATATAAAAAGTCTACGTGGATTGACTTGAAAACTGCTGGATTTTTTTGTGGAGTTCGATCTAAAAATTCACCTGAATATTTCTAGTTAGGACATTAAATAAAAATTTTATCACGTACTTGATTAGGACCCGGCTGTTGAACAGATAATAAAATTTATCACTCTACTAGGGAAATGGTAATTAGCAATTTACATTGATGTATCAGAGCTGAACTTGTTTTCAATATCAATAATTTTTGAATTAAAAAAGTATATATTATTTCAGTTGTTGATATTACTCAAGACTCTTTGAAATATATGCCAGACAGTGAAATTAGATCATTTCTTCTCTAAAACTATGGAAAAAAAGATTACTTTATCGAAAAGTTAAGAAGTTTTAAAAAAGTATTTGGCACACATAGAGCATAAGAAAAAGCAGAAGACAATGGCGTTAATGATTCAAATATTGTTATCGAGCAGATAGCTCCGCAATAAGCACAAAAAATATTTTTATGTATTAATGGGCAACAATTTTCAATAGAATCTGTTGCAGTAGATCTAGTAAAACGATTCAATCAAATTTGTGGCAGTAATGATGGGGAAGAATTTAATAAAAATACCAAAGATAATTGTCAAGAAAAAGTATTAAGTGTTGTGTTGACAGTGACCGCAATAATGTTTAAACAGACGCGTGTATTAACAAAATAAACAAATTGAAGAACATTGCCGAAAAATATCCAATAAATAATTTTTGAATTTCTGATAAAACCTTTGTACCCTATAATGTGCATCATCAAAAAATTTATTGTCTCCTTTTCCAATTTCATATCGTGCTTTTTTGAACTTTAATATTTTATTTCATGTGTAACCAATAAGATCTTGTTTTTTACAGGTTTTTCAACAGGGTTTGAAATAGTTTGAATTCGAACACTATCATCGTTTCACTATTTATATTAAAAATAATAATAATAATAATAATAATAATAAACCAGTGGAAAGTAGGTGCTTAGGTACCTAAGTAAAAAGTTATACTTGTATAAAATTATATGGTAGATAACATAATTACAAATATAAATACACCTCTTATGAAACGATATTGCGCACAAAGGTGGTGCAATTATCGTTGGAATGAGTATACCTACGTTAGTTGGGTGTGGTTTTAATAAATATTGTAATATTTAATAACTGAACAATTATAAAGAATATATTATGGCACAATATAGTATAAAAAACATGGAGGGTGGCCAGTACAAGACTGTGCGCTTTCATCAAATCTTTCGATGGTTTCCAAACAACATCCTAAGAAAATAAGTTACGCCCTTAAAACTAACAGATAGTTCCACTGTACCATTTTTCACGTGTTTAAACGTAGTAATTTTTAACCTTATAAAAAAATTACTTAAAACTGCATCTATAAGATCTGTATAAACCTCCTAATATTTGTTTGTATGAAAGATTACTAATTGATAAACCTGTTTACTTGTGAATTTTGAGCTGAACTTTACCCCTGCAAACTATGTGATGAACGTCCTTAAGTCAAAAAATCACCTCAATCACAAAGAAAAAATTATGAAAGAAAAAAACGCAATAAAAATCAATTATTGTATTTATGCAGTACAAAATTTTTTTTTTAATCATGACAGTTTTGAAAAATGTGAAAAAATTGTGTAAACAATGGTTTGTTTGCTTTTAAAGTAAAAAACTAATGATAAGTAAATAAATATTTATTAGTATATATGAAAGCTGATATATACTAATTTTTGAAATAAATTAGTACCTAACAAATATATTTCATTAAATAAATTATTTATTCATTTAATCTATAATGAAACGAAATGAATTAATACACAGTAAATAAGAATTTCCATTAAAGATAAGCAAAGAACTGTACGATAACATAACGTAATCAAATTCCTCAAATCGTATACGCTTATAGGAAAGTGGGGAAGGGACTCGGCCAGCATACAAGAGGTCGGGGGGCTTAAATCTTATTAGAAACTGGTTTTTTTTTTTTTTTTTTTTTTTTCTTTAGGAATCAGGTAAAAAGAAAAAAACTAAAAATGTGTGATGTAGTAAGTGATATGCTATGACATTGTGTGGTGTACAGTGGACCGGAAGTACGTCATGAGGGGTGGGGCAAAGGGGGGGAGAATCAAGCGAAATTCACTTTATTTACACTTTTTATCAAGGTTACCAATCTAAAATCGTTGATTTTCTCTAAGGCAGAACGCGTCTATAACTTTAAAAAAATAATAATAAAAATAAAAACAGTAAAAATAATAATGAAGTAAAAATTTATTTTAAATAATAATAATATATGTAAGTAATTTAATTAGTAAAAACAGTAATTTTCCTTAGTCGTAAGGAGTAATGATCTCTTCAAACTTCTTCCTTACATGATAACCACAAAGGCAATCAAAATAAATGCATATCCGTACATAAGTAAAACAAAGATTTTTTTGTAGTCGTAAGGAATAGAAATCTCTTCAAACTTCTTGCTAGCAATGATAACCACAAAAGCAAAATAATTCTTTACCACTACATAGAGTCTGAAAAAGTACTAAGATCGCCATTACGTGAAATAGTTATATCATTTGAGATAAAAAAAAAGTATCAATACGTCCAAGCGAAATACACAACAAGTGAAATACATTCATTATAAATGTATGATAAATTTTCTAAAGTTATATTGATTTTTACAAATTAAGTCATGCACATTTAGCTGTATTCGAATTTCAAAAATGAGTACAAAATCAGAGAAATGTATATTGTGCCTTTTGTGACATAAGTTCTTAAAATAATTATAGGTATTGAGTAATTCAGAATAGTTAACAGTAATTACTTTTGATTGTGCACCTGGTTCTCGAAATTTGTCAATATTAAAAAAAAATTTCATAAGTGTAAGACAAGAAAATTTCATACGTTAAAAACCATAAAATCAATAATTAATGACTACTTTTTGGCATTTTATAAATATATTAGAAATGTATATGTGGTATCTAGTGACTCAATACCCTCTGCAGAATTATGTTGTTTGTATAAGATCAGTTCATTTTCAAATTAAACATTAGTTTTTTAATTCTTGATAAACACGATTTAGTTAACTTGCTCTATAACGTATACCATGTAAATTAAAACTTCCATTTTGATTGTACAGTGATTATATGGTGGATTGTAATTATATCTGTCTTCAAGCACAGACTCTGCTTTATAAAAGAAAGCACTGTTTCTAAAAATTGCCTTAAAAAAAAAGTATTACATTAAAATTTTGAATCACTGTTTTTTGTTATCGATTGATACAAGGTAAAAGTACCAGTACCCGAACACTTTTCTGATACAATTGTCTAAAACATGTAGTATAATAAAAATATTCAATAGTTATCATAGCAATTTTTTTATCTTATAGTATGATTATTTATCATTTTAAAAATGTATTACTTGCAGATAAATTAATATGGAATAACAAATAAAAAAAATAGATTTTACAAAAAACTGATATGACTCAGTAATCGAACAGTTTAATAAAACGAGTAAAAAATTTAATTATCTGCACCAGTAGTTGAAAAAACGTAAAAACTTATTTCATAAAAGAATCTTGCGGGGAAAACGTTTTTAATTGACTTAATTTATTCTATAAAATGTTTATAATTTTTAAACATGTTTGTTTGACTATGAAATAAGAAGTTATCAGTTAAATAATAAGGAAATTTTGTACATTTCATTCCATACCAGTAAATTAAAACATTGAAAAATTCAATTTAAAACATAGTTTTATTGCTAAATTGGTTAAGTAATGATCATAAAATAATATACTTTTGCAATTATTAACGGAGTGCAAAATGAAAAAAGGAATTTACTTAAACCAATAAAAAATTTTGTAGTAACAAAGCATTTTATTATAACTCGTACAACTAAGACGACTTATTTTATTAATAATGTAGTTTCACAAATATTTTGTGGTCAGTATTTAATAAATATTTGAAATAGTACACTAAAACATTAAATTATTTCATCTTAAATTTTTGTTTTATTTAGTAAAGCTTTTATTTTATAAATTTTTATTGACCTATTTACTTTATCCAGGTTGAACGTCAAGTGTTTAAGCTGTTGTTGTAAAATAATACTATTTTCTTTGCTGTCAGTTTGTAGTTTACTCTTAATTGCTTTAATTTTAGACTGAGTATTTTGCTTATTCGTGATTAATTGATTTTTCTTTTCGTTGAATGATTTGTTAGTTCTCGATTCTTCTTTTATGAGTCTACTATTTCCTTTTTTTTCTTTCTAACTTGTAATTCAATACTCTTTAACTTTTTTCCTCGTCTTATTTCTTAGCTTTTTCCAGGAAATCATCGATAACAAATGCAAAATCACCCTTAAGTGGGCCATTCTTATTTTTGTTTTTCACTTTTATATCGTAACTCTACAGTTTAAAAATTTCTTTTTTATTGACCGTAAATATCATTTGAGATTATAAATAAATTTATGGATATTCCGTAAATTTTCATAATATTGTAAAGATAAATAATTCAAAAGCCCTACCACTAAAATTGTTAATTCTCTCATTCAAAATGACACTTTGATTACGTATTTCTGATTTGTTGGTTTCATTCTTATTGTTTTGAGAATTTTTATTCATTCTCTCTAGAAAATTTTGTAAACCTTCTTAGATTGGTGTAAGATTACTTACTATTATTCGTGTTAAACTATTGAGACTTATTATTCAAACAAATTATATTTCATATACTGTTAAATGTGTAATTTTTATACCATTATAGTTCGGTCCTTGAATTTCAAGTTCAGTTGATTGGTAGGTATTTGAATCAATACTTAAGGATTGGATCAACTCACTATCTTGCTCATAACTTCTGTTGTCATCTGTCTGAACGACATTTTGTGAGTACTGGTTGCATTGATAAGAAAGATGGTTTGAAGTATGCACTTTGCAAGACTATCTAATTTTTTAAAAAGAAGTCTTATGTACTTATGGAAATAATTTAATTGTAAAACAAAAATTTAATATACTTACTGGTTGGCGATTCAATAGCTTTGAAATACTCTTCTCCATCTATAATCGGTATTATTTCAGGTTCGACAAATTCGTTGACAATTGTTATAACATCAGCAGACTTTCAGCACTGATTCTAGAATCAGTATTATTTAAATCGTATGAACTATTACTATCGAATATATTTAGTGGGCATTCTGGTAGTTCGTCTTCAAAACTATCCCTACTCAATTTAACTGGAGTATTGCTCTCTGAAGACTTGGTAATTATATCTTTGTCGTTAAGAGAGCCCTATTAACAGATGCTTTCATCACGATTTTTATCTACAATATTACCGTTTGCTTCAATAACATTTGCGAACTACGTATAGTTGTGTAATATTGAAAAATTAATGTAAAAATAAATTTTGAANTATTGTACGTAAAATAATTATTAAATAAATATAAAACTGGTAGTTCACAATTAGTTTAATACAAAAAAACAAATTATAAAACTTTGTAGCCATTCTGAAACTCTTATAACACTGGTCAGTGAAACTTAACAAAATACCCTGCCTAAATTTTAAATCAAAAAAACCAAATTTAAAATGCAAGTAAGGCCAAAAATATTTTAAATAAAAAAATACTTTTTATACGTCAAAAATAAATTTACCACATTGTTTTCAAATCTTTTGCCAAGTTTCAAAGAACGCTGTTTCAGTAGGATTTTCAGTCCAAGATGATTCAAATTCATTTGCCTTAAACATTTTTAAACTGCTGGCGGGGATAAAATTTGTTTAAAAATGATTTTAAAAATCAAACTGTTCGTTTGACTTAATCAAAGAACTGGAATCTTGCAAGGCTGCAGCATACTTCCTCTTCTTTGCTCTTTTTTGAATTCGTATGTAAAACATTTTAATTGACAGCATCTGCATTGAAATTATGTAAACCACTAGATAAAAAGCCGTTGTTTATTCCTTATTCAAAAATTTTGGATTTGATAGCTATTTCTAAAATGAAAGTGCCATATACTTTTTCAAATCTACCAAATTATTTTTCACTTTATATTCATCCACAGTCCACTTGTACACTGCCTTAAAAGGATAGAAAAATGCTACGTCCAAAGGCAGATAAATGTGGGTAGAATTCGGGTAGAAAGCAATCAACTCAATTTGCTTATTTTTACAAAACTTGAGAAGTTGTAAATTGACGTGTGATGCATGGTTATCTACGTACAAAATTACTGGAAATGAAATATTTTGTTTGACTAACTACTCAGAAATTATATTTTTAATTTAACTATAAAAACTATCTCCAGTCATCCATCCTCCCTCAATTTGACTGACTCCTTATCCTTTTAGAATATGGAATGCAATAGTTCTGCTAGGTGTCTTCTGTAATTTTAATAAAACTAGTGGAGATGCCAGTTTACTACTTACAGACGCATTATAGATCACTGTAATACAAGCTTTCTCATTCATACTAACTATCTGATAAACATTTCTGATGCTTTTTAAAGTGATTACTTTATCGCCTTTTGGAACCAACTTAAAAACAGACTCATCTAAACTAAAGATTCGATCAATTTCAATACCAAAGAGACTTTTTTTTCTAAATAATCTTTGACTTCAGGAAACCACTGTCTTAATTCTGATTCTGTAACAGATGCTCTAGTCGTGGTAAGATTTTAGCAACTATGGTAGTTGCAAAAGTAACGTAGGATGTTTTCGAAGAAATGCCTCATACAAGTGTCTCTTAAGTCGATGACTCGTAAATGAAGTTTCTATATCTTCTAGTAACACATATTTTTGCACGTTCTTGATTAATCGTTCTTTTGTTACAGGAACTCCTCTTTGAGAAGTAATAATTATCCAATTAACAACTTCTTCTTCTTAAGCTTTAGGTAGTACAGGAGCAGGTCCTTTTAAGCAACCAATAGGACTTTTTTCGTTTAACTTGTTACTCACAGTTGACTCGAGTAAATAAAATTTTCCTGCAGTTGCGTAAAGCTTCAGTCCATCTGTTATTTCCTTAAGTGTTTTTTCCAATACGTCAAATGTTTACTTCTTATTCTTGATTTTTTTTTTTTTTTTTTTTCCTTGAAAATAAATTTCCTGTATTTCATTTTAGATTAAGCAGTAATCTATTAACTGAGTTAAGTAAATAAGTAAATGTGTCGTAGAGATATTTTCCACTAAGAAGAGTTCTCTCTATTATAAACCCTCTTCAGTGTTTCGAAATGGAGATCATCGAGAGCAACGAAACGCCAGTGGTGAACTTTTAAATGAGTATTACCGATTTCGAATGCTGTTAGGCCATGCAGCAAATATATTTGATTAGAAAAATAAAAAGTCTAGTAAAACTACTAAACGTAATACTTATGAATATTATAAGATATCTATAAACATCTTTGTCCAGGACTAGTTATAAATCCCTTAATATATATTCTTGAAAATCTTTGAAAATTGATTTTTCTAATATTAAATACTATATTCTGAGATACAATTGAACACATTAAGTAAAATATTTAGTCACTTAAAATTAATAGATGCAAAAAATAAAAAAAAATACCATCAATTTGTAATACCTAGATTTTTGTCATTATACCTTAACAAAACTTTTAAATAGCAATAACAGTAAGAAGTTAAGTATGGTTATATATACATACATATATATTGTGCAAACATGATTAAATTATGTCGATGATTACTGCAAACTAAGTGACGATTACTGAAAACGAAAAGACTGGTATATCTACCGTTTTAATACCAGAATAAATTCCTTTACTTTTACGAAGTTTATTAAAATATTCTTTGAAAAAAAGAAGTAACAGAGTCAATTAGAAGACAACACCAACCGAGATAGTTCGATCGTATATATTCTACATTAAGGTAAAATCATGTATTTTATATCATAAAGTATTGTAATAATTGTGTAAAAGTAAAATATACCGTTTTACTAATTTTTACATAAAATTTTATAAGCTGTAAAATAAAGTAATGTTACATTTAAAATACAGCAGTAACTATTTACTCAACTAATTTGAAATTATTTTCAAAATTCATTCGTTTTTGTGAGTTTTTTTTATAGGAGCGATGTTAAATTTCTATCACCGTTATAGTTATTACTATTATTATTTTTAATTATAATATATATGTCAATAGCTAGCACTTGCTCTGATTAAATTTTGCAGTCACATCCAGATTTGCATAAACAGAGGGTTGTTACTGAACAAAAATATGTCAGGGTTGATCTTATGTACCAACCGTACATTGTGTATTGTGGAGAACTAGGTTCAGTTACATGTTACCACATTATTCTGAATAAGTGTTTGTATGATTTAAAAGACGCTTTGAAAGCAGTAAGGTTTTTTTTGCTATTTTTTTGCGTAAGTTGGATTATCCGTATGCCTGTGGTCATTTTTGGTCCTTTTACCAGCACCACACATATAACTTAAGCAAAGAGAAAAAAATGTTAGGGTTTAACTCAATTCCTAGTATGTCCGTAAAGTTAGAGAAAATGGCACTAAAGAGTTCAAGACCTCAATAAATAGTGAAAGATTTTTTAATTCTTTGCAAGCTTACACTGAAGAAATCAATGTTTTCATACCTGTTAACTATATTAAAGTAACTTATGAATTGTTTCTTTTTCAGAAACGTTTGATAGTATATAACATTCTTACGTACTCCACTATTCAAAAATTAAGAAAATCATAAAAACTATATATAAAACAATTGTTATGTTAAGACAATACAACTTAGATTTAAAAAAAATTTAATTTAAAACTGTTTGTGCAAGAATAAGCAATGTATTACACATTATCTAAAAGTTGTATACGTGATTAGGTAGTTCCATTAAGATTTCTTAAGAAATTGTTAAAAAAACTTTGAATCTTTTTTATTTTTAATAATACATAAGAACTTTTTAGAACAGAGAGCGTAGTTGGCAAGTTTGATGTTAATGCCAAAATTATATTTATCATCAAAAATAAAAAGGTTTTTTTTCTTATTGAAACTTGCCCTTTAACATCTTGTTCATTTTTTAAACTTGCTTAAAAAAAATTACTAACTGTAGATTTAAAAAAAAAAAAACAATAATGGAGTTGAATCCTGACATTATCAAGTTAACGTGTAAGTTATGCAGTAGTTTATCTTTTTCTCGAACAAATATTCCATGTTTTTTAAATTTACTACGAGATTTCGTTAAAGACATTTGTGACCCTGCTTTACTACGGGTTATACAAAAAAATTTGAACAATTCTGATTCTCAAGAAGTAGCGACAGAACTATATCGAACCTTTTATAAATGCAGGGATACTTTTATTATTCACAGTAGGGAAATAAAAAGATTTGGTTCGTACAAATCTCTAGGCTTATATACAGGTGCTGCATAAAATAATGTTGGTAAAACTTTGTAATCAAAAAAAATGAAAACCGATGCTATTCTGCATGAAAAATCAGTAATTAGCTACCACATATCTGTAGAATCGTCCTTACGAACAATACTGGAGGAATATAACATGTTTGAAGCTGTTCTATCGTATACAATATCTCAGTGGAAGACGAAAAAAACGTTTTAACTAATTTTTCTCATAGAAAACCCTGGAAAAAAATCATACACAATTTTCAGGGTAATGGCATTGCTTCACCTTTTATATTATAATGATGATTTAGAGTTGGGTAATGTACTTGGCTCCCATGCAGAAAACAATCAATAACATTAGATGTGGGTATGGCACGATGCTTGTTTTTCCGCCAAATTATTCCTCGAAATTGAAGAGCATTACCGTAACAGATCTATTTTACATAAAAGATAAAATATAGTACGGAAATTTAAAAAATGTTAAAAGCCTTATAATGGAGTTGCACAAATTAAGATCTGATGAAGTGTTAATTAAAGTGAATGGTAAGCGTCAACAAATTTATTTACTTACAAGTTTAGTTACTAGGGATAATCTTGGCCTTAATCGTATCTAAGGTTCCGTGAAATCGTTTTCAAATATTAGATTCTGCTGTGTTTGCTCTCTGGATCGAAAAAGTAACATGACTGAAGTAGAAGAAAACGAAGATCTACTCAAAACAAAAGAAAAATATAATAGCGATGTCTTAAACACCGATACTCCAGCGACAGGAACCAAAGAGGAGTGCATTTTGCACGTCTTGCAAGACTACCACGTAATAAGTTGCATGACATCTGACGTCATACATAATCTGTCAGAAGGTACCACCAACTATATAATGGTACTACATTTAATATTACTAATAATGTTACCACATTTAACTAAAAAATTGCCTTATAGATATAAATTACATTGACCAAAGATTGACTTTATTAGATTTTGATTTTAAAAATACTAACTAACCCCTGTAGTTGACATAGAGTACGTCAAAAAGAATGGAAAATTAAAGATGTCGGCAGTGGAATCACTTTTTTTTCTCGGTATTTCGGATTTGCTGTAGGGAAAAACATGTCAAGAGATTATTTATTTCGATTATTTATCGTCTCTGGGAAATTTATATGTACCTTCGGTAAATTATCAGTATTGTGACATCTCCTGTAATAACGAATGGCGATAAGCACTTAAAGTACACCGAATATTCAAGTCTTTTAAAATAATCAGTTTCGATACCAACATATTTGCTTACACTGTGTTATTAGATAATACTATCAGAAAATTTTGTATATTCCTATTTGTATATTGTATATAATTTGGTTGAGCAAAAAGTCAATTTTGAAACAAATTTAATTAAAAGACACAATAAAATATCGATAGCCATATTACTGCTTTTCAAACTTCTGTTATTAGGAAACTACTGTTAAGAATAAAATTATTAATATTTTGTTCCCAACTTCAAACGATATTTCTTCGATATAAGAGTAGAATTTTTGCGTTGCCCATAAGACTGCGAAACCATCATGCTGTATTTGCGTTCAGTCGGTGTCATGTAATGGTTTGCAAACTCCAGTACCTTTTTCTGTCTGTTGACTATCTGCGACAGTACGGCACCAAATTCGGAGTCGCTGGCGTCTATCTGCACCACGTACTGACTCTCACGGTTTAATCGTTGCAGTACAGCCGAGGACGCCAGCAAAGCCTTTTCGACTTCGAAAGATCTTTGCTGTTTTCTGTTTTATTCGAATGGCTGGTCCTTACACAATAGCTTATTTATCAGCTCTATTACTATCGAGTAGTTTGACAGGAGCTTCCTGTACCATAAAACCATTCTTAGTAACGTCCTCAGCTGCTTCAGGTTCCTTGAAGATGGAAATGCCGTTATTGGTTCTAGCTTGACCGCCTCACGAACGCGTTTCAGTACGTGCTCTAGCCATTTGAGATGCTCCTCGAAGGTCTCTGTAAACATTATTATGTCATTGAGGTAGCCATAGACATACGGCTCGACCAGGCTGGATGTGTGGGATCACCCGGTGCATTTGAATACAGGGCATTAGTGTAGCCACGTTGTAAATGTTTGCGTCTACGTTGTACAAGCAGTTGGTGTAAGTGTACACCTACTTATTTGCAGATAGTTTACCGATGCAGTGTATGCACTTGTTATTGCACATACCAGGCATATTGCTTGCACCCAGCTGATTAGTGCATGTGGCCACGGGGGTTCGATCAACGTGCTTGGTGGTTGCAATGAAATCTGTGTGGACGCTGACTGTTTACCTACGTCTCTCGGGTAACGTTCATTACGATCCAGCAATTCTCGCGAATGCTTCTTGACCAAAGATTGTTACGTACCTGTTTGCTGGAGCAACGCTGCTATACATTTTCTATCAGTTTCGATTTTTACAACTTTAACCAGTAGCCCTTTTTATATATTATATATTATATTGTAAGAAAGTGTAAACAAACGACCCTTTTACAATAACTATTTTATGGCGTAAGGAATACATGTTACTTTTTAGCAATTTTTTTTAAAAACATTTTTACAGCTTATTTTTTGACCAAAACTGCATGGATCCAGAAAAGAAATTCGTCAATTAGAAACGCACGTCAACACACTTCGGTGCTTCTCTCACAAATAACCCTACCCAACTGTCACCAACAAATCAGAATATATCACTTTACACATCGATGAACACTAAGAAACATTAAATCCGTGTTCTATTATTTTTCCGCAATCCACTTTTTAGAAGTAAAAACCACTTTTAATAACCCCTAATCAGGCTACCCTACCTGGGGAGTGGGAGTTTGATTAACAGCTAATCTATAAAAAAATTAGGATCACAACGACACATAGTTTATATCCTAATCCTAATATAACGTATTCCCACATACCATGACAACCCTTATAAACCACCCCTAATAATCCCTAAGTAGGCTAACCCACCTTACTCTAGGTAGAGCAAGTTTAATCAACTCTTTATATACAAGAAAGTTAATCTGTCGATTTCAAATAGTTTAATCCACCTTTACCATAATCATTTTTATCTTTTCAAGCTATTCAACGATTTAACCATCAAAAACCACCATCACCAATGACCAAGTAGGCTAACCTATATAATTGTTTTTTTAACCAACGTTTAGCGGCATTCAAGAATGATGACTAGGACATAGTAGGTGTTTGTTCCCGTTGGGGTGCTTGATAATCGTCAGTCCTCTTACCTCTTACATACTTTAGCTCTTACTCCAACCTATCCCAAACAATCTTCTTGCCTTAAATTCATCCCTCCTATAAACCAACTTTTTACCCAAATTTGAACCAATCAGCTAATTAAATCTAACACTTTTACTTTAACTACAACAAATTAATGCAAATTAATTACACCTATTAACGCTTCTACATTAACTAACCCTATCTATTGGCTTGTGAGGGGTAAAAACTATCTTTACAAGTCAATAAAAGCGGAAAACTTAATATTCTAAACGTAAAATAAAGCTATATGTACCTATCATCTAAACTAACCCCTCAAAATCTGCTCATATACTCCTCTCAATTAAAAAAAAACCCTATTACCCCAGATCTTATAAGTCAACCTCTTACCCTAATGTACTAAATATAAAATATAACTCACCCAAATATAGACTACTCAGTCTTTTCAATTAAATACTTTTTATCCTAACTGCACTACTCTTATGGAAATCAATCAAACTATCTAATAGCTTCGATGTACACAAAAAATTTTTCCGTCCTATATCTGCCCTTTTTCTAAGCCAACTCAATCATTATATTGTATATTGCCCATCTAAATCAACTTATTAATTTTATCTCTCCCAAACAAACCAAATATTCTCACCTTTGTCAATGCTAACCCTAGGATAAACCAACTCTAACTTTAACCACCCTTTAACAAACCCCAGTCCTTATTGTACGTAAAATAATTATTAAATAAATATAAAACTGGTAGTTCACAATTAGTTTAATACAAAAAAACAAATTATAAAACTTTGTAGCCATTCTGAAACTCTTATAACACTGGTCAGTGAAACTTAACAAAATACCCTGCCAACTTTTTACATCGGAAAAAAAGCTCTTCAAAAAAGGTTTTACTCTTGATTAAATTTATGCCTAAACATCTTGGGATTTGAAATGCATTTATTATATGCATTTACATGAATTAATAATGGTTATAGTAAAAGATACTTATTAATTTTTGTTTGTCTTTATATTTATTGTTTAATTATTGTCATTCTATTTTCAAATAAAGGTTATATTCTTAAACAGTAATAAAAGCTTTTTTTTTTTAAAAACGAGAAAATGTTTCAATTCATAATACTGATAAATCCAAAAAATATTTAAACTGTGCTGCATCCAGCCTCTTTTCGTCCTGAATATATCATGGAATCAAGAATAACTACTAAAAATGATCTTTTGCTTTCAATCTAGCAAATCTTATAAAGACATCTCTGAAGTGCATAAGAAGTTGATGATTATTCGCAGGTAAATGAAGAATCTTATAATTCTGATGAAAATAATAAAGATTTGAATTGTAAGATAAAAACTGTCTCTTATTGGCATTCAGGTAAAAAAGAAAGAAGAAACTTTAAATCTGTTCAAAGTAAGTTAATGAAAGTCAAACATTAAAAGATGCTGTATCGAAATCAGAAAAACGAATAAATATTTTAAAGTACGTTTAAGATAAATGTAATAGTGCTTCTGATAAATGTTTACCAATATAGGATGCAGATTTGAAAAGGTGATAGCTTGAAGCTAGATAAATTATACAGTTATTTTCTAAATTTTTTAAGGCTTCATTAAAGTGGATACATAACTTTAAAGTAAATCATGGAATAGTCTCTAGAAAAATCAATAAGTTTGTCACTTTTACGCAATTGACAAATGATTATGAATTGCTACAGTCACAGTCAGTAAAAAAAGTATGAATAGAGCAAATAATGTTTTTATTTTCACTTCTAATTTTGACACAATTAACATCCTCAATTGCCGCAAAATGGTTTGAAAAACTGTTTTTATCTTATACTAGTAGGAACTCTTTACTGTTATTAAATTCTTGGTCAGGGCAAACCGAAAAAGTATTTAAAAATCAAAGATAAAGAAAATAAATCTGTTCAAATTCATACAAGATATGCTGACACGACTAGTATGATTAAGCCGTTAGACGTCTATGGCGTTAGACCGTGGAAAAATTTCGTCAAATGCTTTTCTAAAGTAGTTATGTTAAATAATTTCGAAATAATTCTGCATTTGCGAAAGAATATTTTAAAATTACAGTCATTGACACTTTATCAGTTTTTAGCACCAATATGTATCAACATGTTTAAATACATGCATGGTGAAAATGTAGCTACATAACTGAAAAATGGCATGAATGTCAAACTCCTGTAAAATACTGCTTTCACAATGTCGATGAAAAATGTGTACTATGCAGCCAATTTGCGATTATTTAATGCTCTTGGTGATTAATAAATTTGTGCATACATCATTTTTTTGTAGTTAATGAAGACAACTTACCTCACTATAGTATTAAGCTAGTGTAAAAGAGAGCATTCATTAATATATTTTTATTTGTAACATCTAAAATACTTTGGAGGCAAGGGGACTCACGATAATCAAGCACCTCAATATGAAAGGTAAAAGGGCTAACGCTAATCTAGCACCCCAACGTGAGAGACGAGAAGACTTACGATGATCCAATACCCCAGGGAACAAACACCTACTACGTCCTCATCGTTTTTCTCGGATAACGCTGAATGTAGGTTTAAAAGTTAATTAGATAGGTTAGCCTATTTGGGCGTTGGTAGGGGTGATTTTTGAGGGTTAAATAGCTTCAGGAGATAAAAATAATCATGAAAATAATATTATTTCTTAGTGTTTATCGATGTTTAAAGTTTTACATCTTGTCAGTTAATGATGGTTGGGTAAAGTTACTTGTCAGTGAATCTTGAGTGAAGCTAGGGGGACGTAAGTCTTATAATATTTTGAGGCTATGTGAATGTATGACCATAGAAAATTATTTCTGCATTATTGTGATTCTCAACCTAATATAACTCATCCTGAACTTTTCCGCTTCCATATAATGAAGGTACATCAAAGACATTGAAAATTGAGGTTTTTTCAATACTTAACGCAACGCCTGTCATTCTGTGCGCCGTTCTTTTTTCCTTTAACAAAACCGTAAAAATTGTTAATTAATATTAGCTGTTTGTATTGATCTGCCATGCATGCAAATTTTGTTTGGTAATTTAGTTAATGATAATTATAATATTATACACACATTTGTGCACATATACACACACAGTATAACAGACACACTACTCACACTGCAATATACAAACTAAATGCTATGCCCTGACTATACAAACGTATCAGAATGAAAAGACGGACGGTTTAGCTTGCAGCTAACTTAAACGGTAAGACCATTTTTTGGAAGGGCTGAGCATGGAAAATTATTGATTTGAGCAGTTTTAGATTCTCACATCTCACTTTCGTTCTTCTAACGTCTTTTGGGCCAATATTTATCGGTAAATCTGTAGAATAAGATTAATGAGACTAAATAAAACCAAAATTATTGAGGCATACCGACAAAAAAAATAATTTTTTTACGTTTTTCGAAAATTCGAGTATGCGAATCAGAAGTAAATAGTAGCGCGGTCACTGAGAAATCGTCTGCGTTCCTAAACTTGCCTCGTCACACTACCACCCGACTTGATAACAGTAATAGTAATGATAGTAATGAAGCAGCAATCTCGAGCGGTCGACTCCTTAATTGTTGATGTATTTAAATTTGATGACTATTTTGGTTAGGTTTTCCATCGCATAAATGATCTAAAATATTAGTCGCATTCAAGTCAACTTTCTTTTTGATGCTTACTTTTGGAGAGAAAATCAACGAATCGTGTTCTGGGGATCCAAAAATTTTATTACTCATGCTGGAGGCAGTTTACGGACGATTTCTTGACGTTTTTGCATTAAGAAGGAGAAGAAAGGCACTCTTGCTTTTTCTTTATGTGCTTCTTTACATATTAAAAAAGTGGCAAAAATAGATGGGAGAGTTATAAAATCAGTTGTGTAATCATGGGGGGGGGGGGGGCAAATCAGTGAATCATGTTCTTCCGAAATAGATGGTGAAAATTTATCGTGTTTATTATTTTTATGGTTAGCTTTTACGTTAAATAGGTTGCATAAATTTAACTTGTATTTTCTTACTTTTTCCACTGTTAATATTAAATTCAAACGCCCTTGAATTCGTTCTTAGTATACATATCAAATATTTAATTCTTTGTAGCTTCAACTCTTAATTCCATCCCCCATAAGCATAGCCATTGCTAGTTAAACTTTTGCATTACTTAGTTTTCCGAAGAAACTTCGTTTTTCTCTATTGGAAAACACTTAGTTTGCTTTTCACTTCTGGTCAGTGTGTAGTATACCAGCGTGTAAAGGTGTGAGTCATCTTCAGTCATAGCATAGTAGCTACGAGTGGACTCGTAGATTATTTAACCACTTTTTATTTACACGTTGGTTTATCTTTTTTGCATTTTTCTTAAATCGTTGTGAAAAAGATCCAAAGGAATGAAAAAAATTGATAAAGACATTGCAGTAGATCTTGGATTAGGAATGGCGATTTATTTGAAACAAAATCGATCTTTGAATCAATTTCAATCGAAAGCCTGAGGATCAATTGTTAGTTTAATCAAGTACAAAAAATCTATTTCCGACGAATCAATCTTAAAAAGCTTACATTATTTTTGAAAGTATCAAATATACTTCAGAAATGACACAACCATTTTCCCACCTACCAGTACACACACGCGTGTGAGCGAATCTAATCAGAAAAATGTATGATTAAAAAACAGTTGGGTTATATTACTAAATTGTTTGTATTTTTGATATCCTGACAATGTAAAAATACTTGAAAGTGATAAGGTCAAAATTCAAACTGATTTACTTCTCAAGCTTAAAAGAAAGAGAAAAAGAGAGCACTTTTAAACCATACTTTGGTTGCCGCACAGGGCGCTTTCTCTAAATCTACTTGAGTGAACAGACAATCTTGAGATCACTCATGATTGGTTGGTTACCATTCACAGCTGATCAGTTTTTTCATGTACTTCTATATCTTTATACATATGCATACATTTCGGTCATTCTAGGAAAACCAGCATATTTAAAGGGCCAGAATAGACAACACTTGAATTAAGTTTTTAATAGTTGAACATTTTAAAAAAGTTTCCGGATGAATGACTGTAAGTGTGAGTTTCGTGTGATTTTCGTATAACTTTCGTGCTCCTAAAAAACCAGAGAATCTATGTAGTGTCATTGTTATTGACTTTGTAATTAATTAAGTGTTCGTTCAACGATACTTGGTCCTTACTCCAGTGTTAAGAATACATAGTGTTTTGTACATGGAAATAATCATTTTCAAGAAATCAACTGTAACTTAATTTCCCCATCATCATCAAGAGACTTTTTTAGTTTATTCAAACACTTCGATTATTATTAATTAGGAACATGACAGTAAATTTTCATTAGTTTTTAGTAACTAATTCCTAGAAAATTGTAATTCAAACAAAAAGTTGTCTTAAAATTCAACTGTTAGTAACTTTTGCAAAAATAAAATTTTTTAAAATAATATNATAAGATATTTTTTATATCATATAAACCTTGAAGAATCGTCAATAAAAAATTTTTAATAGGTTGATTTTTGACGACTCACATCAGAAAGATGGACTCAAATTCTGTTTAAGTATTTCACCAGCTTTAAGAAAAAAAAAAAGTCAAAAAATTGATCTATAAATTTACCTATCTTCAGTATTAATAGCATTATTTCGATAAAATATAAATCATTTTCATCGCAAGTATTAACCAATTTAATTTTTCATAATGATATGCAGTTCAATATCATAATTCAAACAATGAGAAAATATATTTTCTTTAAAAAAATTATTTAGTTGGATCTGATGACTTGTTGTTGGTACAGAAAGAAGTCAAACTTATTTGAAGTACGCATGTGGTAGTAAGCATGATTTAACTTGTCAGCACACTGATACGTTTAGTTTATTGGACAACATTAACAATACCGCACATTATTACCTGTATCAATACTTATAATATATTTTGTTTTAAAATGTAATCTGTTTCAAGTTTAAAGCAACTGATACGTATTGATGATATGATTCATAATAACAAATTTTATGCAATATTAAAAATTGTAAAATGAGTGGAAACTAACAAAACCCGATCCTAACGGATAAGTCTAGATCAAGTACCGAACATTGTTTAACGTCCGTAAAACTGCCCCCAGCACGAGTAATAAAATTTTTGGATACCCAGAATACGATTCGTTGACTTTTCTCCGAAAATTGGCATTAAGAAGAAAGTCGACTTGAAGACGACAAATATATCAAACTATTGTAAAGTATGATTTACCCAAGGTTATACACAAAGCAGAAGTGGAAACCGTAATCTCAAATAAAAAGCATTTATTTCGTTTCCAATTATCTAATGAAAATCAACTAAAATTTATTTCAAATTTTGTGTATATAACGATTTTATTATCTAATAACAGTTATCGCAATAAAAATATACAACGAAAAAAAAATACTACTAAAAAACTTTTATCTAGTATCTTCTATCAAAAAGTGTACCAAAATTGGATAAACAAAAGTGTTTACTTAGCGATCTATGTCCACCAAATCATTAAATTTAAATTAAAAAATTACGATGTTTTATGTACTTTTTCATAATGATTTTTACAAGCAGATTATGAATAATTTATAAAATTAAAATATCCACACTATCCCACCTAATACTGACGAATTTAAAAAAATTTTATCTAGTTAAGTGAATACAACTAACAACTTTGATTAAACAAAAATAAATCTCGACAAAGATTTTGAATCTATGAAGCGGATTGTATGAAATGTTATTTATAGATCATAAATCTCTATCTCTGTATGCCTAATCTTTCTGCCCGTTGCTTTTTATTTAATGTTTTTTTTTTTAGTTTGACATTGTTAAAATCCTAAATGGCTTTTTGTAAGTAATTATTTTTCTCAAGACAACAATAAAGTCAGTGAATAAGGCCAACAAAACATTGTTACAGTAAATCTGTGGTTAATTTACTTTTGTTCTGTAAACAACTGATTGGGTAAGAATTCACCTGGTCTTCAACGTTTATCATAAAGGAATTTTTTTGCGGTGAGACAAACCCTGTCTTTATTTCTGTCTCGTACAGTTATTGATGATCCTTTTAAGAACCTTATATAGAAACGCCAGTGCAAAATGATCAATTATTACAGTATTTTCTTTCTTCCCGGCGGTAAATAATTTTAATTAACATGAAAACATTTTTTATAACCATATATTTTAATTTATTAGGTTTTAGACGAGGATCTTGATAGCGTAACTTAATTAATCTATTGTGGCTCACTATTTTAGCTACAATATTTAGAAGTGGGTTATAGATATAAAATTCAACTTGTATTTGCAATACAACCAATAGTTATGTACAGCTGCTACTACATTTAATATCTAAAATTTACAAATAACACTCTGTTTTAGAAACTATGAAGAGTGGGTAAATTTTTTTTATTTATTGATTTTAACATAAACAGTCTGAGTACACTCGAAGGGAGTCAACTAGCGTTTTAACACGTGCGTTTTTCTTAGAATTTGAGTGATCTTAAACAAATGAAAAATTGACTTTAGTTATACTTTTGTACTCGCATAACTTTTTTTGTTTTTGTGTTGTTAATAGTCTTGTAATGAATAGGAAGGTTATACTCGAAGTAGTGAAGAAAAGAAAGTTTTAATTATCCGATCAGTATTTAAGTATTGTATATTTTTTAAGCAAACTTTCATCAAACTATCGAACATGAGTTCTAAACTTGAGATGTATGAACGTGGTTGAATTATTTCTTAATTTGGTATTTTTAATTTTATAAATAAAACTTATTCGTTGTATAGGATTTAGCAGACCTTTTTGTTTTTTTTGCGACCCAGAATTATTTTTTCCGAAATTTATTAGATAGGAGTAATGAGATATAATAAGTTGGTTATTTTCTGTCCATTGCCCATAACGTTTAGAAACTGATCGAAAAATGCCCGATGGCTCAATGTATAAAAATAAAAAAGAAATACAAGGCAAATTATTAGATACCTTTCAAATTGCTGTATTAAAAAACACTTCCTAATATTATTAAAAATATTACCTGCTCATTCGTAATATTTTATGAAGCCATAGAAACTGTATCGCTTTTCTCATAAATTATTGATCTCTGCTCCTTCTTTTAAGAAAAAGAGGAATGAAATGTGTACAGTTTAAGCATATGGTAATATATTAGCTTGTATAATATTCTATGAAATTGACCTTTTTACTAAATAAAACTTACTTTTATGATAACAACACACCAATATCAAATAATTTTTTGAAAACAAATACATGAAAAAAGTTTTTTTTGTAGTAAGAAACTGTTTCCCTCAAAATAAAGTTACTACACGAGAAAGAAAATTTATTTTTTTTTATCATAATTCAAAGATTTATTGTAAAAAACTAAAAAGAATAAATTTTCATTCCAATTTGTCTGGTGATGCATCATTACTAAACATTTCTGTTGGAACTGTAGCTGGTGCTTTTTCTGGAAGCAATTCTAGATAGTTTTGACGTGATTCCAAATGTCTTTCAACTTCTTCCGGAGTCATGTGTCCATCAGATAAAATAGAGCAATGTAAGGAGTTTTTTTTATCCATCTGAAAAAATGTGAGAATTTAATATAACTTTAATTGAAAATCTCAAACTATTAAATTTATTGAGAACCATATCTTTTAACACAAGTACGAATACTCACACAGCCACACACACACACACACACACATTTGCTGTGTGCTAGTCGTTGGAGGGGGTAAAATGAAACGACAGCAGAGCCCATGGCGAGAGAAAGGTGCGGATTTGCTGGATATTTGAGGACTCAATGCACTATTGATTATACTTTATTTAGTTTTTTAACCACTATGAGTTGCCAGACGTTATGATAAATATTATGAACGTAAGCCTTAAAACGTTTTTATTGTAAAGAAAGTAAAGTCAAATAAAGTAAAATTATTAAAAAAACCCAAAGAATTTAATTTGATAATTATTAAAGTAGAAGTTAAAGAAAAGTTGTTGGGCTAAGGGGATCAAACATAAAATGTAACTAAATTAAATGAAAAACTGTAATAGTTTTACCTTATATTACAGATGACAAAAATGAGGCTCACGTATGAAGGTCCGCGTCTCTCGTTTATAATATATATATATATATATATAGATATACTTTTTCATAGCGTCACAAAGCCCAAAACAGAATTGAAAAACAAGGGGTTACAATAAAATAACAGTCTAAAAAGCTTTGAGAATATGTACAAGGATGTTTACGAAGTACTTAAGAACTTTGACAACATGAAAATTGTTGGTTTTTTATATCGTTTTCCATGGATGAAAAAAGCCATTTCCGCATTTTTTCAAACTCTAATAATTAATATTTCGAAAAGTATTAACTGTAGAAAAAAGTTGCAAAAGACTTTTTTGTTTGTAGTCCAAAGATAGTAAAAAAACGTTTTTCCAGTCAAAATAAAATTTTGCAAAATATGTTTAAAAAAAATTGTTTAAACAATTATTGACCAACTTTTAGACCTGACAACATGCAAATTCGATTTCAGAGGATTATTTTACATAAGTTAATGCAAAATAAGCGAGTATAAATATTTTCGTCGACAAATGCGAAGTTATTTTCCCCTCTATTAAAAAAAAAATTGAAGTTAAAATTTTTATGCTGTGGAATGACTAAAACTATTTTCTAATATTAAATTATTCTTTAAGTTTTTATACTAAAACTGGTTTATGTACGTTATAACCTTAAATAGAAGAAAAAAAAATTTTTCAGAATACAGATTTTTAGTCTGTGTATTATAAACTTATCTGATAAAAATTATAGAAAACGTAAATGATTACTATTATGTATTTAATAGCTCTTTTTCAGAAAGAATACAGAAAAAACATAGAGGTAGAAGGGTTCAAATTTGCATGCATGTCAAAAAAAAAAGAATCAATTTATATAAACAACTTTTATTGAAAACATTAATTTACCATGTAAGTGTCAAGATAGCACGTAAAAAGGACACTAATGGCGCCTAAAGATTTAATAACATGTTACAGCAATGTCTTTAGCCATTATAAAAGTCAAACCAACAAATTAAAATGTCTTGAAGTTGTATAAATAAGGCGCACACATGTAACCTCGTAAGATTCTTTCCGACAATGCTTATCCTCCATCCTTTATCAACAGATACATAAAAGCTAGAATTTTCTTAACAGACAGAAAAAGATTTTTCAGGAATCTCGCGTTCTAAGCCTTTAAAAATATGATGCAAATGTTGATTCTCGTTCCTTGAATACATCAGTTCCGAACAGAAATGTATTGCTTGTTTTCCCTACTTCCAGCCCATAGAGACGACTCTCCGCAGGGCCTCATCCAAATATAATATTCAAATTGTTTACACAGGCTCTGGAATATTGACTCACATTATTAGGTGGCAAAAGGACTCAATAAATAAGTTAGATATGAGTGACATTGTCTATGAAATTTCATGTAGGTGCGGAGTGTGTTACATTGTCAAAAGTAAGAGACACTTACGCGTGCGTTTGCGTGAGCACGATCGTTACATTAAAAACAGGAATGAAACGTCGGTTTTGTAAAACCATTCCATAAAGCTTGCAAAAAATCTACGGAAGTGACTGTTGATACTGCTTTACGCTTGAGAGATCAATTGCTACCGACTCCCCAACCCTCTTTTTCTGGAACTTCATTTTTCTGTTTAATTGTATTGACGAAATGACGATCAGTCAGAGACTAATGACTAATCCGACTCTTTTATACAAGTCGTAGCTCGAAAGAGACAGTGTGAAAGATGTTTGGAGGTGGTAAGTCACGTTGTAGCATGAAAAATTGCGTTGACAACATATCCAGGACACCTTTAATTGAAGCAAGTCTGATCGTGTATCGCGCGCGGATAAAAAACGCTGAGTATGAAATTTTTTATAAACTATTAGCATTCAGAGGCAGAATCGAAAAACGCTGAAATCGTTGATTTTTGGAATTCATAATAATGTAACATTAGTACTTGTAACTAGACGTTCAAGAATGCGCAGACTGCAAATTACAAGTATATTTATGGATACACTTATATAAAAGAGATTTTACTGCATTTTTTTTTGTAAACGTTTTACCAGACAACCGCTACTGCCCGACACCGAGCTTTTCAAAATTTTTTTGCTACACCTCAAAGAAATCAAACGTCAGATAATTTCGTCATTCTTTTTAAAATCAGCGGAAAAATTGTCAGCGGAAGATATTTTTGAAAACCCAAACCGTTGCTCTTGTAAAACAAAAACATCAAACAAAATTGACCACATACGTTTAAAGATATGCTTTGTAACTGTTTGACATTCCAACGCAGTTTCTTACAATTTTTACGAAATCGTTTAATGTGCTGCGGTACATAAGGTTGAATACCAGAGCTATCGAAATATAAGCCATTGGAAAGTGTATCAACGTATACAGCAACCCAATGAATACCTGGTTTTGTGTGATTATCAGTGTTAATAACGAGTGCTGTTGGTTTCGTCCACACCCGTAGGATCTGATCGGCTGAAAACACACCGGTGGTATGCGTTTTAATTTGTGACAGGATTTTCGGTACTTGTAAGCTGTCCATTACGTTCGCAGAGCCAAGATTTTAGTTTATGAGCGTTATTTAAGGCACACCGATATTTTTGATGATTTGTTTTTAATGCGTGATACATACAATACATTTCCGATGATAAATTTTTTAAAGGTGGACAGTCAATCTCGTATTCCAAATCTATTAACTGACAAAGAGCAATTTTATGTAAATCGTACCACTTTTCACAGCCCCTGACGTTAATTTTTCTTGCACTTCTTCCAATATCATTCAAAATTTTTTAAATTGACTTTAAAGGTACTTCAGCCTCAAAAAAAACAAGTCGATGATGATGTCGGAACAACCAAATATTTTGTCGTTGTGCCTCCTTTTTCAATTTTTGCAAGCAACAAGAAAGTGTTACTACCCAATGTGCAGAAAAGTCATTGTTTGAAGCAACGACAGCAACTTCTTTCGGCATAGTTACGTCTTTTTTCACCTTGTAATACTGAATGTCGACAACTAGGTCCATTGCGGTTTGTGGATGGTTGAGCATACTAACAGAAACTAAACCGAGAGACGATTGTCGTGTCCGAGCAGTAAGTGTAAGTGTATGTAGCTAGTGGCGCTATCTAGCCACTAATGTCGACCATGGTTAGCGTTGGCCGCGATAGTGAAAAGTTTGAGCCCAGTCACTTACTTCAAAGCGCATCTCTACCAGCCTCTGATTTCAGCGCCACCACCGACTAATCAATAAACTAACGTCATTGTATATAGTAACACTGCAGACGACTGATTAGTGATTATGTACTGTCTTAACTATATCTGTATACACATAGAGATCTCTGGTACTACGGTAGTATGTATAGCCGCGTGCAACAGTAGTATAGTGCGTCGTATACGACTGTAGCGCCCACGCGCCACAACGAAAGTATATGGCTTTTGCTACCGTAGTATACAGGCCTCCGTGCAACTGTAGTGCGTGAACTATACTACCGTTGCTTCTGCCTTATACTACAGTTGCAACGCTGATATACTGAATTAGTATATTACCCCGCTTACCAACTTTGCTCGGGAGCCATACCAAATCGGTATTGACCCCAAGCAAATGTGCACACACACACACACACACAC
>NW_019379721.1:437083-463380 GCF_000648655.2 Copidosoma floridanum
AAAAAAAAAAAAAACTTATCTTGATACAGTATAAAAACATAAAGCTGCTTTAAAAACGTAGTACAAGTCACACGTATCATGTTCACTTAGTTTTTTAAAAATATGAAGTATTATACCCTTCAGAGCCATAAACAACTGTGTCATAAAAGCCCAAAGTACTTGTACACAATTTTTTTCTTGTTTCTGGAGGTATATAGAGCATGGAAAAATTGGGTACAAAGGTGTGCCTCAAAAAAAATTTTAATTAAAATTTTTTTTGTGTCACAAAATGGTCAATTTGGATTGGATTTCCTCATATGCTCAATATGGGCGCAAGGAAATAGTTTAAATTTTTCCTGGTACAAAAAAATTTTGATTTTACGACAATTTTCTTAGAGCCTGTAATTCTCATTTTTTATCAGAGCCCGTAAGCTACAAATTCGTATTATTACATTACTACTGAACAATTTTTGTCTGGCAGTACTAAAAAATGATGACTTATTTTAATCATGATACAAAATCAACATTAAAATAATTAAATATCCATTTTCATCGTTTATTCGCTTCAGCCTTTGAAATATGCTGGTTTGTGTAAAATGAGCCACATATAATAGTTGTGGACAGAAAACTTAAGCTAGCTCCATCACGCAACTTCATATCATTATGCACTTTGAGTTTAAAGCTCGCTCAGTCATAGTTTACATCGACAACATTACGTACGTTGTACACTACCGTCAATTAAGAATTTTTTTTTTTTTTTTTTTTTTACATGGTCAGGTTAATCAACTTAAACCACTAAATTATACTACAAAACAAACACTCAATATGCGTGCATTCACGAAATTTAAATGCGGTAGAAGATAACAAGAATTCTAAAAAAGAAGAAATAATAAATAATATTAACAATCTCTTAATTTATTTTGTTTAATTGATAAAATGATAAATTGACTGAAACATAAAATAGTACGCTAAGTCATGAAGGCGCCTGGAAAAAATTATAATTTAATAATTTAGGACATTTATTATGTATTGCTATACAATACTATAACGTTGCTCAGTATTTTCTTAGTATTAGAATTTTAATTACAATCATGAACCATGGGATCGTACCATACTCTCGACTTATTAATTGAGCAGTGCTGACGCAGATAGCTTAAATCACTCTCCCAATACGTCCATTTTAGATGAGAGAAATCGTTTGAAAAATTATAAGTATTTTCATTTTGATTGAACTAAAAGCAGAAAAAGAGGGATTATACGTAGGGACATAGGAAGAGAAAACAAGAAAGCGGAGTCATGTTACGAAAAACAAAAAAGAGGAAAAGAGTAGAGAGCACTTTTATGATTACTAGTGCGAAAAATTGACGGGGCAGGAAAGATCTGACTTTTAGCCATGGCAACTAATTCGTTAAATTGAGTGTGTGTCTTACTTTTTTTTTCTTATTTTTTGGGATGGATGCTTTTGAAAAAATCATTGTTCACTGCCTCATAACAGAGGAGTTAGCAAATTCGACAACGAAAAATAAATTTTACAGCCACTACTGTTATTTTTACGATGACTTTGCTCAAGTTTTTAAAGCTTTTTGGGGACTCCCTTTTTTGTTCCATCGTGCAATTATTTTTTACGGAGCATCTTTTTTTTGCCAAGTTATTTTAAAGAATAAAAAAAATAATGTATTTTTCTCAGGACCCACAATAGAAGTTTAACTTCAAAACGGTTTGTTACTGGACTTGGTGTTATGGAAGTTTAATATTATTAATATTATCTTTTTTGCTTATCTTGCTTTTTCTTTGTTACGTGATCGTTTTCTCTATTTTTTAAAGGTTATGGTGTCATAAAATTATAACGTAACAATCTTCACAAGTTCATATTAATATTATAAACGTGCTACAATTTTTTCTTTTTTTTTTAGAGCTACCAAAAAAATAAAACTGCCTGCAGTGCTGCACTAACTAGTCAGTTAATGAGAACACTGAGTTTTAATCTTTATGTGCACAATGACGTATACATGCCAGAGGCAGAGGCGTGCAAAACTATAGTAGCTAGACATACCTTATATCAGATTTTAACTAACTGAGCCACTACAATTTATTTATCGAAGACTTATATTATATCAAATTTAGTGAATTCTAATGTTAGAAAATATTTTTACGACTACCCCATCTTTTCAAATTCATTTGAAATAAGTGCTATTTTTGAAAATAATTAAAAACCAATCGCAACTCTGTAAATGGACAGGTACATTGACCAATTCTTGACATTGTATAGTCACATTCACTATTTTTAATTACGTTGTATTTCTTTAGCATACATATGTACATAAATAAATGTATAAATTTTTACAGCTTCAAAAATGTCGAGAAGCCATAAAAGAAAACTTAAATAATTTGATCTTAATCAAGCATGAACAAAATGAAAATTTTTTTTACTTATACAAAAAATTTTGGGAAAATGATGAACGATATTCTTATTGGTTCAAGCAAGATCTACAAAAAGGATATGCGAGTTGTCGTATTTGCGGAGTAACGTTTTATCCAAGCTCAACTAATTTATACAGACATTATATGAGCAAAACGCATGACAAGAGTTTGAAACAACATTTGGAAAAATGTGGGAAAGAAATTGATTAAAAAGATTTAAATTTAAAAAATAACACTGACGAGCTTAAATATGTTGATACTAATAATGTAGATCAAAATTATTCGAATAATACTAAAGCACATGTTTTTATAAACATTGATGAAAAGAATTCAATAATGATTGATGATCCCGCACATAAAATTTCCAATATATGTGATAATAATCATATAGATAAAAACAACTTGCAAACACAAGTAGATAAAAATGACTTGAAAAAAAAACTTTTAACAGTGAATTGTACCAATAATAAAAAAGTGTATCCAAGTTGTATTGAATTTAAAAATGGCAATAGCATAACTCAATGCTCAGCTTGCCAACAGTCAATATCAGTAAATAAATTTAACCAACATTTATTATCTGCTAAACATATTGATAATTTCGATGAGGATAAAAGAGAATTAAAACGAAAAGTAGCTGAGGCAGAATTACGTATTGCTGGAGCGTGCGTTAGTTTAAATTTATCATTTGCACAAACTGAAGCAGTACAAGCACTGTACAAAAGCTGTTTTCCTGACTCACCAACTTTACAATAAGTTTCACTATCTAGAAAACAAATAAGAGACATTGTAGTTTATACTCTTCCGCCTGCCCACAAGAAACGTTTGATTAAAATCCTCGAGAATAAAAAGTTCTCAGTGATGGTTGATGAGTCAACAGATAATACTGTTGATAAATATTTGTGCATTAATATTAGATATTTTGACGACGAAAGAAAAAAAGTAGTTGATACACTGTGGGACTTATTACTTGTTTACGATGATGATATTAAGACTGCGAATGTTCAGCATTTTTACGAGTTAATTGTATAATCCTTTGTCATAGCAGGAATTAATACTAAAAATATCATATCTTTTTCATCTGATGGTGCTAATGTTGTGGTTGGAGAACATAACTTAGTATTCAAACAGATCTCGTAAATTTAGAATAATACAACAAATCTTAGAACTACCAGTTCTAAGAGCATTACGACCCTGTCAAACGCGTTAGCTTTCGTTGTACCAGTGCATTCTTCGAATTCTTAGAAGATGGCTTGCATTAATAAATTTTTTTAGAAATGAGTGATTCAATGCAAAAGATATAGACACAATAACTGAAATAGATAATATACTAAAATTTCTTGCTAATGATATTTTGAAAGCACACTACATGCTCTAAGAAGGAGCCTTATCACGATTAGTAAGACTCAATGAAAAATTACAAACTGAAAAGTGCACAGTTCCAGATGAGGGAAATGAAGTTTTGAATGTTTATTTACAATATCTTAGATTATTTATGAATAATGAATATATAGATAAAAACGCTAACGAATATTCGATTGATAGTATTGATATACTTAATCAAAGTAACTATAAAAGTAGTGAAAATGTATACATTGGTAAAAATGCAGAAGATTTTCGTGTATCAACTGCGACCAAGGATACAATACTCATTTTTAAGCCATCATGCTTGGAATTTTATAAAGAAGTTTGTTTTCAAGTACAAAAAAGATATAAATTTGATGATCCTAGAACTTTCAGAATGATGTGTTTTAATCCTAAAAATGCTTCAAAGGAAACATGCCATGAAAAATATTCTACCTTGGACTAAGTTTTTCCAGCTTTCTGGGGTAATCATTGAGAAACAAGGTATTAAATTGCAAGATAAAATAAATCAAGAATGGATAAAACTTCCAAAATGTTATAAGACTCAACAAGTAAACAATTTTGAATCAGACCATATCTGGTACGAGGTGAAAAACTTTAGTAGCAATAATAAATTTTCATTTGAAAATCTTGCAAAATTTGCTCTTGATGTTTTATGTATTCCTAAATCGAATGCAACACCAGAAAGGACATGGAGTAAACTTTTTCTAGAGAAAAGTGATCTCAGATCGAGTTTAAATTTTGAATCCACGCGCGCAATTATGTTTGCTGTGCAATATATTAAGGATCAAGGTGGATTGTGCATTTTCAACCAAACGAAGAATTGATTGATACAATGATGTAGAAAACGAAAAAAATTGCGAAATCTAAAAAGAAAACTAACGGATGACAATCACTATTATGGACAAATAGAAATAACAGATTCTCTTAAGGATGAATATAAATTGCTTGGATCTCTTTATTCAGAGAAATACACAGAACTACATGTTAATCAATATGATAAAAATCCCTTCTTAGTGGAGGAAGAATTCTTAGAGACAGAAATAATTAAGAATGATTTAAATGTATTCATAACACAAAAGATTAAAAAATTAGAGAAGAACTTAGAAGACTGTTCAATTATAAATGATAGGGTAGATGCCGAACGCAAACATACTACGCAAAGTTTTCATGATGGATTGAAATTAAATAACTCATCAGGTTTATTATTAACCATAAATAAAATGACTATCGAATCGAATTAGCAGTGTATAGATCAATGCTATATTGATGATGTAAGTGATAATCGTAAAAATAGAGTATGTGAAAATCTGGTGTATAATCAAAAGAAAGAGCCGATGACAAATAGATTATTACTTGACATTGAACATTATAATCAGAATAATTATAACTTTACAATAGGAAGATATAAAAGTATTGAAAACCATCCATTTTGAGACTATCGTGAAATTGATAATAATAGATAGGCACCAGTATTATTTAACAAAAATTATGAGCTACAACTTTTTTCAGAATCGTATCAAACATTATTCGGCAAAAATAGAGATACAGGATCAATTAAAGCAAGCGTAATAGATGCATTTGGTATGTATTTAGAAGAAAAATATCAAGTCACTTTTCTTTCAACACAAGCTACAAAATATATTTTTGTAGAAATATCAAATAAGATCCCAAATGACAACTGGTTTATGTTTCATTTAAATGGAAATTTTGAAGGTGTTATACTTGCACCATAAGAATATATAAGACCACTGGTGCTATGTAAAGATTGTAATTAATAACCGAACGTTGAATCATTATGATTCATTAGTTCTCGATTCTCCATATGTAAGCAAAAAATTAAAGATGTGCTCTGATAATTTTGAAAAATATTTTGAAGTATCAAGAAGACATTGTAGAAATAATTTAAACGCTATAACCACTTGGACAAAAAAAGTTGATCGAAGAAAAAGATATACTCAGAAAGATAATTATAACCGTGGTATTGTGACAATGGACTAGTGATGCTAAAAAACAACCATTTAATAAGAATTTTGATCCCAATAGTTTTAGAGTTAGAGTAGCTAAATTATTGCTGACCACTTCAGAATGCATGAAACTAACTTGTCAATTTTGTTTTTCAAAAAGAAATAATTTTGGTGATCCCAAATGTAGTGACTTTAAATGTATTGTCGACAAAAGATTTTCTCATAGACGCTGCATTAAATAACTAAAAATTGATTACATTCAATGGTATGTGTGCTATGCAATACTAAAAATCAAAATTAATAGTACATTACGTCACTAAATCATTAAATATGTCAGTCACTTGAAAATTTTTTTCATAAAACATCACTGTAATTAATGTATGGCTGAGAAATTCGCTGAATGAGGTGGCTAATAAATTCGCCGAAATAGTATGTATACTTTTTGCTGAGAAATTCGCCGAAATATATACATGGCTGAGAAATTCGCCGAAATATATACATGGCTCAGAAATTCGCCGCGGTATATACATGGCTGAGAAATTTTCCTAGTACATAATAGTTTTAATGCTGTCATTTTGTTTATTATATAACTGATTCATTGACATATAAGTTGCACTAAACTTGTATTAAATTAGTATGAATAGAGTTATTTTAATAAACTAAAGGACCTAAATGACGGTCTCAACCCTGTTAACGCAGAGAAAAATTATTACGAAACAATTATTTATTATTTCATATGTATATATATATTAAATTTGGTGGAACAGGCGATAAACAACCCCCGCCATAAATTTTCAAAGCTCCCACAAAAAGTATGGGAATCTACGTTTGTTTTTTTNGCTGACGAGCTTAAATATGTTGATACTAATAATGTAGATCAAAATTATTCTAATAATATTAAAGAACATGTTTTTATAAAAATTTTTTATAAACATAGATAAAAAGAAATCAATACTAATTAATAATCCCGCACATAAAATTTCGAATATATGTGATAATAATGATATTAATGAAAACAACTTGCAAATACAAGTAGATAAAAATGACTTTAAAAAAAACTTTCAACAGTTAATTGTACCAATAAAAATGACAAAGTGTATCCAAGTTATATTGAATTTAAAAGTGGCAATAGCACAGCTCAATGCTCAGCTTGCCAACTGTCGATATCAGTAAATAAATTGAATCAACATTTATTATCTGCTAAACATTTTGATAATTTCGATGAGGATAAAAGATAATCGAAACCAAAAGTAGCTGAGGCAGAATTACATATTGCTGGAGCGTGTGTTAGTTTAAATTTATCATTTTCACAAACTGAAGCAGTACAAGCACTGTACAAAAGCTATTTTCCTGACTTACCAACGTTACAACAAGTTTCACTATCTAGAAAACAAATAAGAGGCATTGTAGTTTATAATCTTTCGCCTGATCACAAGGAACGTTTGATTAAAATCCTCGAGAATAAGTTGTCAGTCATGGTTGATGAGTCAACAGATAATACTGTTGATAAATATTTGTGCATTAATATTAGATATTTTGGCGACGAAAGAAAAAAAATAGTTCATACGTTGTGGGACTTATTACTTGTTTACGATGATGAGTGGCGGTTGTTCATGGACTCTTCTACAAAGAGTCTTAAGGGTGTCTTATTGTACAACTAGCGCTTTCCCCCACCTGAGATTCACTGAATAGAACACTGAAGTGTGTTGACACGTAATTTAAAACATTTTCAGTTAAAAATTTCACATCTATTCCTGACATTTTTTAAAACAAAATTTTTTTTATTAAAATCATTTTCATTCGAAATTAATGTAGTTTGTTTTATCAAATAACAAGCTGCAAAAAGTAAAAAAAAAAAAATTATTTAGGTTGAGAAGTACCCTGCGTTCCTTATGTCATAAAATAATTGCTGGCCCTACAGGCCCATTGATTTGCACTTTCTCACTTTAACGTAGGGCTATTTGTTAAAACTATAAATATTTAAAACAGAAAAAAATATATAATTAAAAAATTGTTTCTTCTAATCTTACAACTTTGTTACCAGAGCAACAAAGTCTGAGAGCTTACTCTCCCCATTTTTTATTGCCACAATAAATACAAATACACATTATTCTACCTGTTTAAAAATCTTGAAGATTTAAGTGATTACTGTCAGGGTTATAAAGAAAATCTGATCCCTCACGGAATGGATTCTTCATTTGTCTTTTATGACGCTGCTGTTTCAATCTCGATAAATGTTTTGCGTCAGTTTCGTGACGCCAAAAACTTTAAACATTTGAAGCATTCAAAGTTCTTTGAATTCGCTATCTTGTTACTGTAGGCATGGTTAAAACTTTTGTGAGCCCTAAAGGCTGTTTCTGTCAACTTTGTTAGGTTATAATGGCATATTATATAATTATATAATGGCATTTTTTTGGCAAGGTAGTTCGACGTACGATGACTCTAAAAAGGACCGAAGAGCTAAACTCTTTGTGTACTTAAGTTTCCAGCAAACGCTACTGCCTGGATTCCTCAGGGCGCTCTTCTCTGGCCTGCTGTTGTGGCACCGGACTAATTGTGAGAAAAAGTACAACGTCTGAAGCGTTAGTAATAGTTGAAGACCTCTTTCCCAACGTCTCCTGGTATAACGTCAAAGACGTTAGCGTCTAAAGCACCTTCTTTTTTTACAGATTGAGTTGTTTTGTTGGTCTAAGTCGAGGAGATTGATTCGTGATGTTTGCTCGTTGGAGACTGCCGCGTTTGCTTAAGTTTATTTTTGTTTCATAGCTGTAAGGTTCGCACATCCTAGACCTCGGAGAGCATCGATGGTTCCTGGTTGAATGTTTACGAAGTTAAGATAGTAATTTAATGTACTATTGTCGGTTGCCGGGGTTCCCAACCTTGCGACATGCAACTCCGCTCGTGACGTCTGCCAGTAAATGACTGACTTGGTTTAATAGTGGTCGGCTTTAAATATTCTTTTGGACGATAAATCGTTGCCGGGAATGGTAGTTAACATGTATTTGTTGGTAAGGTAGTTTAACGTTAGGTGGCCCTAAAAACAAGCAATGAGATTGAAGGTCAAGTAGGGAACGTAAATACTTACGATAATTCTGAAAAGGACTAGTAGTGATATTTCTAGCCATTCCTTGTTACTATTCTTGATGACTTCTGACTTCTGCTGGTTGTGCGGGTAGCTTGACTCTAACCCTCAGAGTCTGCGTACGGGGACCGTGCTAGAGGAAGATACGCCACTGACCAAATAATATCTCGTCTCTGGGTCGTTCCCCAGATAACCAACCGCTCATCGGCAGTCGGAAAAGTGGACCTAAATTATACCTTCTCTGTGGAGATGCCGTTGCTACGAACTACTGAGGAGGCTGTTGTGGCTCCCCGAACTCAGGGTTTTTCGCCCTGGCTTGCTGTTGTAGTATAATCTGCTCTGGTAGCAGCACCAGGTTGGTTGGAAGAATGGACATAAAACCCCAAATCTAGAGCAGATTGTGCTCTGGCTAGACGTCTCGTGGTATTTCGAGGAAGAGGTTTGTGTTCAGAACGCCTTTGTATTGGTGGCACTCGTCATTCATGATGGTTCAGAATGGAGTTCGACGTAAGTCGCTTGTCGAATAGAGAACAGTGTCTTCGGTAGCCGGGATACCCAGATGCACGACTCCCAGCTCCAGGCTTCATGCACTGTCGGTGAACGATTGTGTATTAGGCACGTTGCTAGGGCCTATAATAGCTACACTTATTTAATTCAATTGCAGGTTAATTTAATTTTCCTTCGAAGCCACCTAACCGATTCAACTTTACTAAAGCGCAAAACTAGCGTATTTTTGCAAAACTTTAAGCTTATTTATTGCTTTTGTTATTAAATTTTTCAAGATAATAACTATACTAAAACCATCTAGGAAGTGTCAAGAATTGGTATGCGAAATTTCAGCAAAATTGGTTGAGTAATTTTCGTGGTTAGCGATTACAACGGTCTTAGCGACTGTGCTTTATATATTAGTAAGATACCAATAAATGTGCCCCAATTCCAGTTGCTTACCCTACTGTATTGGAAGAAGAATATACAAACATAAAAATGGTATTGAGAATACTTAATTCTGCAGAGCACAAATGGTTGATTTGCGGGGATTTGAAAATTTTATCAATGATTCTGGGTCAGCAGTCAGGATTTACAAAGTATCCATATTTCTTGTGTGAATGGGACAGCCGAGATCGACAAAACCATTACGTTAATACGGAATGGTCACCTAGATCATCTTTACAGCCTGGTTCAAAGAATGTCACAAAGCAGCCATTAGTTGAGCCGAGTAAAATTCCCTTACCTCCATTACATATTAAATTAGTATTGATGAAACAGCTTGTTAAGGCTCTAGATAAGGGAGGGCAATGCTTCGGATATATCAATCGTGCCTTCCCTAAGTTAAAGAATGCCAAAGTCTGACAAGGTGTATTTGATGGACCACAGACCCGTACTCTATTGAAAGATGAAAATTTTGTGACTGCTATGACCACTTGATTGACCGCATAGCTTGGTTTCTAAGATGTCGTGGGAAATTTCCGTGGAAACACTAAGAGTGAACAATATTAAAAAGTTGTGAAAAACATGATGGAGAGTTTCTAAGAATTAGGATGTCTCATGAATCTCAAACTACATTTCCTTGACTCTCACCTGGACTCTTTCTCAGAAAATCTTGGAGATTTCAGCGAAGAGCAAGGTAAATGATTTCATCGGGATATTAAAGAGATAGAGAGACGTTATCAAGGATGGTGGGATATTAATATGATGGCTGACTTTTGCTGAGAATGAAGTTTATTTTTCGCAATAGTGTGCGGAAAATAGGTGTTTTCCGCACATTTCTTGCGAAAAAACCTGTACGCAACTCGTGCGGGACGATTCCCCACACTCGTGTGATAGACTCGCACTCATGGCCGGTGACGGTAACTCGTGCCGTGCGATAATACTCGTGCTACGCACTCGTGTGCTCAACTGGCACTCGTTCCCGTCAACTCCGGCCACTTGTGCGAGTCAATCACGACTCGTGCGGGAAATCGTCTTTTCCGCACTTGTTACATAAATAACTAAAGGCATAAGCCTACAGCCAACTGGGGCTTTAGAATCACCGGGATTCTTAATTGTTTTCTAAATTGTTTGATCAAAATGCGTAAAGTCTGTTGCTTTTGTACACTGAAAAATAACATATTACTGATCCTTGCACATTAAGAATTTGAACTTGATAGATCAGGTGTTTTAGACTGATTTTCTGAATTTCCTGACTTTCAACAGCGATTTACTCAAAATTTCTCCGCAAGACTTCCTACTCTAACTTTGGATTCGCAATCAGCACTAAAATATACGTAAGAAAACATGTTTCACATGCCCAACTCAGAAAAATTTTTTTTTGTGGGCCCGTGTTATATAAGCTAGTTCTTCAACTTAATGGCTCTTTGACTATGCATTGTTACGTGACATCAATTTTACAATGTGACACACTACTGTTGTAAGTAAAGTTACGGAATACCACTCCTAAGTAAGGGACAGAACATACGCCTAATCTTTTAGGGAAAGCAAAGTAAAAATATCGGACGTCTGATAGAACTATTAGCCCCACATTTGATAGGTTTAGTGAGTACGTAAGAAATACTAGACATCTAGTACAATGATCTAACTTAAGTCTTATTGGTCTGGTGAATCCGTTTAATAGTTTGAGTATATATCAGTATATATAAAAAAAAATAAAAATTGTTTAGTACTCACGATGGTTNTTCTCAAGTTTGCTAAAAATGTTGGTGCGTTATAGATTAATTTTTTTGCTACATCGGTTTTGCGTTCAGTATCCTCCTCATAGTATCAGTGGTGCGTCATTAGGATAAATTATCGTGTGGCAGAAAGATTTCGGATCGTAAAAATAAATTTATAGAAATGTTTAAAACGTTTATAGAAAGAACGAAGCTCTATAAACGTTAGTACTGCATTCATGTAGTTCACTAAACAAAAACTTGAAAAACGAATAAAAAAATAAAAAAAAAAAATAGTTCAGTACTCACGATGGTTGAACTTCGTGAGAACGTCGTGCATAAATACAGTACTCACGAAGTTAAACCATCGTGAGTACTAAACAATTTTTTTTTTTAATTTGTTTTTCAAGTTTTTGTTTTAGTAAAAAACATGAATGCAGTACTAACGTGTCCAGAGCTTCGTTCTTCCAGTGGGTCTGGCGACCCCCTTGTTACCTGAGAAATTGTGTGTATACTCATCTCATGTTTAAACAACTTCGTTCTTACCGTGGGTCCCATGACCCATTAATACCCCCTGGTTTGTTGTTTTAATTTCCTTTATAATTTTTTCCTTTAGTTAACAACATGAATGCAGTACTAACAATTACAGAGCTTCTTTCTTCCTGTGGGTCTAGCAACCCCTTTGTTACCTGAGAAATTGTGTGTATACTCATCTCATGTTTAAAGAACTTCGTTCTTACCGTAGGTCCCATGACCCATTAATACCCCCTGGTTTGTTGTTTTAATTTCCTTTATAATTTTTTTATTTGTTTTTTTTTTTNAAATTGAAAATAAGTGTCCATAAAAACCATTAAAATGAAATGAAACTCGAAATATATTTATATAATGATCTTACATAATTCATTTATGATTGATTTAATGAATTAATTTATTTATGTAATTATGTGATAATGTAACATAATTTGTTTGTGGAATTCCAAATAAGCGCCTTTTAAAACCATTGATACGTTCTGTAACTCCATTCTACATGTGTATATTTTTTTTTTTTCAGATGTATTATTTAGAAAACAAATACATAATTTATAAAACAAATACATAATTGAATATATTATCAGTGAATACATTTAAAAATAGAATGTTATAGTTACGAAACACACCATAAGTACAAGAAACTGAGTTCCTATAGTCGGCAGCGCTCGTAGCAGAGTGGGTAAGGTACTGGACTCGTATGCAGGAGGTCGAGGGTTCAAATCTCTTTATTGGAAAGTGCTTTTTTGATTCATTTATTTTATTTTATTTTTTCAGAATTCTAAAAGAAAAAATTTAAAGTGAAATAAAAATTATTGTGGGAAAATGAAATTGCTTGGGAGTGTGAGGGGGAATGGTGGATAAAGGTGTGCAGAAGAGTAACACGGCATGGTTGGCAGATATACATATATAGTGGGGAGAGGGGATGTGTATAGAGAACAGTAGGTGAGGGGGACGGGGTAAGGGGGGAAACTGGAGAGGAAGAGACTCGGAGTAAACCACTTAAGTTTCAAAAAAAGAAAATCTGTCGGTTTTAAAATTCCAGCTCCCCGAGTAACGCGACTTAAAGAACTTCGTTCTAAAAAAGGCATACACAAACTCAGTGAGCGAGTACTAGTATACGTAGGTTAGGTTGGACACTACAACTCTGATCACTCAATTTCGAGTAAAATGCTTATTACAATAGTTTCTTGAACCTACTTAAAAAAAAAAAAAAAAAAAAATTATCTATAGTTCATCATTTATGAAGAGAAGTGAAGTAGATGATAAAAAGCGGTAGATGCAGCAGTTGACTTTCGTTGCTTGCTTAGTGCACCTGCGATGTACTTCGTTACTTTTAAATTTTTGTTCAAAAGAATGTCTTATTGCCTAATGAATACAGACGCTCCGTTTTTACCTCTCCATCTAGTTCCGTTTTTTTTAGGAGACTCTTGTTACTTTGTACACGAATTACTTAATTACCTCTCTTTATTTTGATACTTTCGTTAACAGTACGATTTTTCAATTTAGTATACATTTATACGTTAATCTAATAAAGGTTAACGATTGTGATTATTGAGAATGAATAAAAGTAATTAAAATTGTTTTGAGTATCGTGCCTCTATTTAATAAAATCTAAGTTCCAATAAGACTCGAGTCTCCTTATTAAAGAAAAACTACTTGATTAATCATTTTCTAATTTTGTAACGCATACAATCTGGTTTTTTCACTCAGATTCCGACCTCGCTAATGTTTTACAGTCCAATCAAAGACAATTAATTATTATTCATAGATCTTGTGCGAGTCAATCACGACTCGTGCGGGAAATCGTCTTTTCCGCACTTGTTACATAAATAACTAAAGGCATAAGCCTACAGCCAACTGGGGCTTTAGAATCACCGGGATTCTTAATTGTTTTCTAAATTGTTTGATCAAAATGCGTAAAGTCTGTTGCTTTTGTACACTGAAAAATAACATATTACTGATCCTTGCACATTAAGAATTTGAACTTGATAGATCAGGTGTTTTAGACTGATTTTCTGAATTTCCTGACTTTCAACAGCGATTTACTCAAAATTTCTCCGCAAGACTTCCTACTCTAACTTTGGATTCGCAATCAGCACTAAAATATACGTAAGAAAACATGTTTCACATGCCCAACTCAGAAAAATTTTNACCTACCTACTTCACAAAAGTTTTTAGTTAAAATCACTATTGTCTTAATTTCTTAAATTTAATTAACGAGGTGGAATTATTTGCGAACATTACTGTCAAATTCATCAATGTCTCCATGTGTTGCTTTATCTGTCCTATACCTTGAGGCAGTTTTTCTTAAATCAAATTATAAATTTTATCACTTAACAATTATGTATAATTATTGAAAGTTGTTAAAAAACAGTGTTGGAATTTGAACACGACTTCACTGAAGATTTTAAAATATAGTGTTTACCGTTTTCTAGGAATAAAGGATGATTTTACATTCTTACATCATTTTTATTTTAATAATTAAGAAAAAATGAACATTATTTGAATGAAGATTAATACTCACATTAGAGTTTAAATTATAACCATGAATATAAGATCATCATTATCACATTACACAAAAGTATATTTTACAACAAGAGAAGAAAGTACGGTATTCTCTTTTGGGTCTGAGTTGTAACCCAGGGGATGATCGCATACTTTCTTTTCGTAGACTGTATACACAAATTTTGCAGGGGCGTTGGGGGACTTCATAGAGGTGGTAAGGGGTTTCATGACGAAATGAAATTTTTAAAATTAACAAATAAATACATCAAATTTTTCCTTATTTTGAAGGAGGTTACTTGGGAAGATGAAATGTGGTGACGACGGGCTTTTGTGAAATGGTCCTAATAAATAACTGCATAGAGATGTATGTGTGTAGACATACTTGTATAGAACATGTATATATACATGTCTAGTATTTTGTCATTTTTAACCCACGCAACCATGGTTTTTTGAGTGAATTGGAAGTACAGGTTTTTTTTTATAAGACCGTCATACTATGTCCGTATGGTGATTGGATGCGGTTAGTACTTACGTGCATTTAACTGTTATTAACTTAAAACTACTTTCATAAATTACATGGTAAAAGGTTTATACTGTCAGATCCTTTAAGAAGGCCATGTATGATTCCTACTAATATTCTAACATATAACATGAATATTCAACTATTAATCTATAAATGCACGTGGAATTATTCATTATATTATTTAAGGTCACTAAAACTTACTATGTAGCGCACTAAACTTGAGGTTATAAATATGTAACTTACGTAACTTATATAAACGGACTTTATGAGAAAAAATTACTTAATAAGTTTCTAAGTAATGAGAACATGCATCATATACTTTACTTAGTTTTTAGGTTATAAGAGCCTGTCACAAGTAATTCACTCGATTCTTAGGTTAAAATCCTACGTCACGTAATCAACATAGTTTTGAGGTCATTAATATTTTGACTATGTAGTCCGCCTACACTTCTGGTAGAAGCTTTTTTTATTTACAGCATTATCAGTAAAGAACATGCCAACTAAGCGCATTTAGTTATGAGATAAAAAATTATTTTCTTAGTCATTTGTCATACAAAAATCACAAGTAAATGCACTAAAAACAATATTATTAATTCTACAGTAGCAATTTTGTTTTGTTAATATTATTTCTTTCTTAATATTAAAGTAACAATTCAGTGCATTTGGTTTAACTATTAAAAAAGTTTTTAATAGTATTTAATGCATTATTGATTGAGAAAGTAGTAAGTAAGCATACTGGGTTATTGAATAAATAGCGATTTTTATCAATGCAAGAAACCGTTACAATATGCGTCGTAATACGCATAGCATTTCAATGTATGATGATATACAGTATTTACAGTCTGTATTTGTGTCAAAACAGATATAGCTCAAGGTACTATTTGATACTCTGTTTGTAAGACACAGCAGTTGTACCATCTTTACGATTCAACAGACAATCAGTAGGAGTGATACGGTAGATGTACCACTTCAGAGTATTTTGTAATTCTCTCGCCACCTCATTAGAGTATCGGCTGATTCTATATGCAATTGTGTTAAGTTGTTTCTAAAAATCTAATTAAGAGTGTTTACTTCATGAAATGAACACAAAAGTAGGGTAACCAATGAGTAAGCTACTAAATTATTTATATCAGGAATATCATAGGAGGTAAATTTATTTCAACATACTTTGATATTGTTTGTCTTCATGGTTTTCATCGTAGGTTTTTTTTTTCGGTATGCATAATTGCACTTCACTAAGGTAGACAAATATAACTGTGATTGATTAGTTACACAGAAATCAACTTTTTTCCTGAAACAAAACGTAAATTTTTTTTAAATCAAAACGCAAATGAATTATAAATGCAAATAACTAAAATTAAAAAAAATTTCTTGTAATAGTAATCTACATGTTTGGCATTATTCTAATTGAGCCACAAAATAGTAACAGAACCGTTGGCTATTGTTAAAGTAAATATTGACCTTGTTTTTTTATTTTATATTATTTTTTTTGTAAATTACGTTGGATTTACAAGGAAGGTACCCTAACCCCAACTCACCGATTTCAATGATCTTGATGTATGCTGTAGAACATCAAAAAATAAGAGACACGTATTTTTTTTTATTGTCAGAAAAACGTATTAAGAGGGTGAAAATTACCCCTAAAAGTTACTCTTAAAAACAGTTTTTTCTAAATATCTCGAGTTCTGCTGAATATTTTTCAACGAAACAAAATGGTAATTATTTGTTATAAAATAAGTCANGAACCCAGATAAGTCTAATTACGCTGTACAACGTGTTATCATGATATTATTAATGGATTTAAGATTCTTGTGTCAGTATTGTAACGTACATGTATTTGTGTGCAATTATAAACGATTTTTCATTGGAAAAACATAAAATTTATTGTCAAGTAGCATCCAAACAACTTGACAACTAGAATAGGGTCTGAGGATCGATCAATCGAAGTTTCACATCGATAAATTAGTTACAAAGAACTATCATCCAGGATGCATGTATAACTACAGTATACGTATTGTATTTGTTATTAATTTTTTTGTAGCGACAACCGTTTCGAGTAAATTAAATTAGTGATATGACAGCACTAAGTGAAGCAGCGTTTTATATTCACGAGATAATAAAATATGACTTGAGAGAATTTATTTTGTAATTTGTTCCCCGTACTCCGTGTGTGGTAAGTGAAATTATACTTTTACTTAGTAATACATGCTTTGGTTGGTAGTGGAAAAGCCTGCATCGTAAAATTTTTATTAGGTAAAATAAAAAACTCGTAACAGATAACATCGTACATGTACATCTTTCGAGATCTCTTCAAAATTTGGTTAAAAAATGTTTTTTACCTCATTCAGTTGTTGAACCTCATTCAATTTTATTAACAGATTCTTGGAGTGGCCATCGCGAAAAAAGTGTTAAAGAAACACTACCAAAAAATATAAATTGTAAATGTAAAAAAAATTCTAACTGGAACCACAGAAAAAATTCAACTAGTAGATGTATTCGAATTCCGTACTTGGAAAAATTATGTTCATCATTTTTCAGACAATGTACTATTAATGAATTATGATATGAAACTACATTAGAGAAATAGTATTTTTAAACTACAATCACTAGTACATAACCAATTTTCGTCGCCATAATACACAGAATTTTTCAAATACTCATGGTTTAAAGCCGGCTTCATTGATAAAAGACCTGACAATTTTGAAAACCCAGTTGATATTAGTTATGGAGATTTATGCCAAAGTCATTGTGATTTATGTAATAACGTAGCAATAATCAGATTTAGTTGGTGTAACAAATCGCTATGTTTTAAGCACTTCTTTGAGGAATATCATTAATGTTCGAATAATATTAAATAAAAATCTTATTACAGTAATAATAATTTTTTTAAGCAGAAAGCAGCCTTCTGTGTTTCGAAATTAGGAGTTGTTAAATTTCCAAACATGTGAAAAAGAATGATACTTTTGATTGAATCATATAAAATGCTAGCACGGATACCCTCTTTTTTTCTTGGAAAAACAAAGAATTCATTAATAATAAACTGTTAAGTTAAAAAAAATTGAGATATCAACAAGTCCGATCTTCTAGCGTAGATTTCCTACATCTTTAATATTGTTTTTCACCATGTTGAACCTGCGATCCTGAATTAAAAACAATTCATAAAAGGTTCGTGATCAGCAGCCTCAAAAAGCCGCTAAAAAAGTTTTTTAAAAGAAATAAAAAGTTTTTCCGGAATATTTCTCCACTATATTGGATATGCCGTAGTGAAATTCTAAAAACTAATAATAAATTTTTAAAAAGCGACCTCGAACACCCTTGCATCTGAATCCTGCAGAAAGTTGGATCTATTGAAAAGAATATTCTTTTACTTTTCATGTTAGNTTAAGTATTGATTCTGTGAAAAATTCCGGAAAAATGTGTTTTCAATCCTTAAAAAGTAGAAGATGCATTTTTTTGGTTAAATTTTTCACAGATGTATGACTTATTTTATAACAAATAACTACCATTTTGTTTCATTGAAAAATATTGAGCAGAACTCCAGAAAAAAAATCCCAGAAAAATGTGTTTTCAACTCTTAAAAAGTAGGGGATGCATTTTTTTGGTTAAATTTTTAACAAGTGTATGACTTATTTTACAACAAATAACTACCATTTTGTTTCATTGAAAAATATTGAGCAGAACTCGAGATATTTAGAAAAAACTGTTTTCAGGGGTAAACTTCAGGGGTGATTTTCACCCTCTTAATATATTTTTCCGAGAATAAAAAAAAAGGACGAGTGTCTTATTTTTTTAAGCTCTGCAACATATATCAAGATCATTAAAATCGGTGAGTTAGGGTTGGAGTACCTTCCTTGTTAGTACAAGTTAAAAAACAAAAAGACTAACAATTAATAAATATGTAACAAAAATAAGTCTTATTTCATTAAAAATACCTGAAAAATATAGACGACTAAACTTATTTGAAAAAATATAACAAACATAAAGAACAGTAGTTGAAAATTTTAGTAGTGTTGGCCAGGTCATCTTGATATCACTCTACATCTTAGACGTCACACTGTTACATCCCAACTTTCAAGCAACGTGCAGAACTTATAGATTCATTTTACAAACAAATAAATTCAACTTGTTTATCAGGAATCAGTCGTCACAGAGAGATTCTGATTCAACAATTTTATTTCAAAATTATAGTAAGGCTTTACTAGCCTTGTATTACTAGCTGACTTAACATATATATTCTTAAAAAACAGAAGCACCGCATTTTTTTGGTTTTAAGAAGGCTCTTTACAGGAAAACTTATTAGAGTATTAATGATCATGGTCATATTTCTTCAAACCATCAACGAAGGTACATCGACTAATCTCTTGCTCAGGATCTCGATCTGATCAAAAAATATTTGTCGGCTCTACATTTTTTTATAATCTATTCGAAATTTCGTGCGCTTGCAGCACAGTACAGGTGGAAGAAAACCTAACTATTGAAAATATGCCGTTTTATTTTTTATATCAATAGAAATCTATTAGAAAAATTGTGTCATTTTTGCAATACGTGTTGAGCCCCCTTTATACTCTTGTTAAGTGGTTCGCGTTGTGCCAAAATTATAATTTACCGAGTGATAAAAGTAACGAAAAAATTTGTTGCCGAATATAGTTTACAGACATCAAAATGAATCGAAAAGTAGTGAGCCGTAAAATAATTTACTTTAAAACACGTCATGTTTTCGGCAACATCATTTCTGCATAATGGTTTTTGGTCAAGGGTACTACAAGAAATTTTATTTACGCAGTTTGAGCAATAAAATTAGGTTGTTAGTATCTTTCTCTCGTCCGGATGAACCCAGATAAGTCTAATTACGCTGTACAACGTGTTATCATGATATTATTAATGGATTTAAGATTCTTGTGTCAGTATTGTAACGTACATGTATTTGTGTGCAATTATAAACGATTTTTCATTGGAAAAACATAAAATTTATTGTCAAGTAGCATCCAAACAACTTGACAACTAGAATAGGGTCTGAGGATCGATCAATCGAAGTTTCACATCGATAAATTAGTTACAAAGAACTATCATCCAGGATGCATGTATAACTACAGTATACGTATTGTATTTGTTATTAATTTTTTTGTAGCGACAACCGTTTCGAGTAAATTAAATTAGTGATATGACAGCACTAAGTGAAGCAGCGTTTTATATTCACGAGATAATAAAATATGACTTGAGAGAATTTATTTTGTAATTTGTTCCCCGTACTCCGTGTGTGGTAAGTGAAATTATACTTTTACTTAGTAATACATGCTTTGGTTGGTAGTGGAAAAGCCTGCATCGTAAAATTTTTATTAGGTAAAATAAAAAACTCGTAACAGATAACATCGTACATGTACATCTTGAAAAACGATTTCTTAAATTACTGTGACCTTAGAAAGTGATAACTTATTTATTTTAACAACATTGGTGGAAATCTTTTATTAATTTTTTTTTTTTTTTTTTTTCATCATGAACTAAATCATTATAATTTAACATTTATATGGTAACGATGAATTCGTGGTTACGAAAAATGTGTAATTTGTATAAGCTGAATAATAGGGATGAAGATACAAGTACATATTAGGATTAATAGTACATTACGCACCTAGTGAGCGAGACTAAGAATTTTGCAGATGTCACATGAGTAAACGGTTGATGTTACATTTAGGGCATTTCTCAACCTCTGAACATGGTGCATATACGATTTTACGTCTCCTGATGTCCAGTGGGTAAGAATGCTCGCCTACATAGCGGGCTGCAATTGTCACGTAACGAGTGCCAGGGACGTGAAAATACTTGCATACGCGTCCAGGAATGTTGATTAATAAAATTCTCACATAGTAACCTCTTCTGTTTTTAACGAGAGTAATAACCTCTGTTTTTGAGTTTAATTTGAAATCATGCAACTGAAAATAGAAGGCGCTGCCAGGAGCGAAGGATTTCCAGTACATAGATACAGCTCCTTAGATTAAGTAGCCTGCACTTTCTGTGATATTTCTTGCCACGCTCATGTTTGCATTGTATTTTAAACATGAAATCTCTTAAACGATTTATTGAATAACAATCAGCGATTCAGACAAAATATTTAACAAATGTTGATGCAAGGAACAAGTCAATATATAAACTTTATGTGAAAGAATCATAGTATTTTTCAGTTTTTGCACTATAAACTATTCGTGAAATTCGGTTGTTTCCCATTTTAAGTAACCCTTGAAACGTTTTACTCTTACATATGACAAGGCACTACATCATCGAGGCACGAGCAACAGCAGCTAGCCATACGCTACATTTTTTCGTTGTTTAATACATTAAGCAATAATGCAAGCGCCAATCACCGCACAACCCAGGGCACTTTCTGGTCAATTCAATTATTTGTAATAAATAGAACAATAACGCAAGCGCCAATCCCCACATAGCCCAGGGCGCTTTCTGGTGGCTTTAATTATTAATAAAATAAATAAAATAACACTAGCGCCAATACCCACACAACCCAGGGTGCTTTCTGGTCGTTTTAATTTTTTTAAATAAATGAAACAATAACGCAAGCGCCAATCCCCACTTCACCTGAGGCGCTTACTGGCTGTTGTAACTATTCATAAAACAAATTTAATATCACAAGCGCCAGTCCCCACTTAACCCAGGGTACTTTCGGGTCGCATTTATTATTTATAGTAAATAAAACAATAACGCAAGCGCCAATCCCCACACAACCCGGGGCACTTTTTCGTTACTTTAATTATTAATAAAATAAATAAAACAACAAAAGCGCCAATCCCTACACAACCCAGAGTGCTTACTAGTTGATTCGTTAATTAATAAAATAAATAAAGTAATGCAAGCGCCAATTCCCACATAACTTGGGGCACTTTTTCGTTACTTCAATTATTAATAAAATAAATAAAATAACGCAAGCGCCAATCTCCACACAACCTGGGGTTTTTTCGGGTCGCCTCAATGATTTAAAATAAATAAAACAATATCACAAGCGTCAATCCCCACACAACCCACGGCGCTTAGTGGCAGCTGTAATTACTGATGAAATAAATAAAACAACGCAAGCGCTAACCTCTGAACAACCCAGAGCGCTCACTGGTCGATTTAATCATTTAAAATAAATTAAATAATAACGCAATCGTCAATCACCATACAACCCGGGGCGCTTACTGGTTTTATTATTAGTTTGAAAGAAGCATCAAATGATAAGAAAAGTCAAGTGCCAATTAAACGCAACTAGTAACAACTAGAAAGTGCCCTGAATAGTTTGGTGATGGGTACTCGTGTTATTACTTTATAAATTTCATTAATTTTCAAAATGATCAGCTAGCGCCCTGGGTTGTGTGGTGATTGGTGCTCGCGTTATATTATTAATCAACAAAGCAACCAGTAAGCACCCCACGTTGTGTAGAAATCACCGCTTGCGTTATTGTTCCATTTAATATAAATAATTAAAGCGACTAGAAAACGCCCTGGGTTATGTTGGGATTGGCACTTACGTTATTTTATTTATTATAAATTAAGTAAGCGACCAGAAAGCGCCCGGAGTTGTGTGGGGATTCGAGCTTGCGTCATATTATTTATTTTATTAATTAACAAAGCGGCAATGTAGGGACCGGGTTGTGTAGGGATTAGTGCTTGCGTTATTAAATTTATTTCATCAATGATTTCAGCAGCCGGTATGCGCCCCGTGTTGTGTGGGGATTGGCGCTTACATTACTTGATTCATTTTATTCATTAACAAAGCGACCAGAAAGTGCCCGGGTTGTGTGGAGATTGGCGCTTGTGTTATTTTATTTATTTTATTAATAATTAAAGTAACCAAAAAGGTCCCCCGAGTTGTGTGGGGATTGGCGCCTGTGTTATTATATTTATTTTATCAATAATTTCAGCAGCCAGTAAGCACCATGGGTGGTGTGGGGATTGGCGATTGTGTTATTTTATTTATTTTATTAATAATTTTAGTAACGAAAAAGTACCCTGGGTTGTGTGAGGATTGGCGCTTACTTAACTTTACTTATTTTATTAATTAAAAAAGCAATTAGAAAGTGCCCGGGTTGTGTGGAGATTGGTGCTTACTTTACTTTGTTTATTTTAGTAATCAACAAAGCAACCAGAAAGTGCCTTGGGTTGTGTGGGGGTTGGCGCTTGTGTTATTTCATTTATTTTATTAATAATAATAGCGGCCAGTAAGCACCCTGGGTTGTGTGAGGATTGGTGTTTGCGTTATTTTATTTAATTTATTAATAATAACAGCGGCCAAAAAGTACCCTGGGCTGTGGGGGGATTGACACCTGCGTTATTGTTTTATTTATTACAAATAATTAAAGTGACTAGAAAGCGCCCTGGGTTGTGCGGAGATTGTTGCTTGCGTTATTGTTTAATGTTTTTATTAATCATCAAAGCTTGTGATACTGCTTATGGGCGCGTTGGGTTATTGGGTAAAATAGCTTAGGATTAATTTATCAAGTTATGTTATATGGAATTTTGTCAAGTTATCTGGGGTTTTGCGTCTTGCTCCATTTGGCTAATTTAAATTTTTTCCAAGTTCGATATCCACTTTTGGGAGCGCTGCTGCTCATCATATAGTCATAAGGCTTCTGACTGTATCTGTACACTTATATTTTTAATACATACAAGAATAGCAGATATGTGTGCGTATTTGTATATCTATATGTACATTTGAGACGCCATGATGGCTCTTTTGCAGCAAAGCTGCAGGCAGTAGAGTTTGGGGCCAAACATTCTCATATTACCACCTCACTGATATGTAACTTGCTCATACCAACGTCTCCATTTTCTTGTAATTTACGCATTTTTTGCTCTCCCACTTTAAAAATTTGTGGAGTTAATGACTTAGCATTGTTTTTTCAATTCCTGCAAATTTTATTTTTTTAAACCATGTCGAATTCCAGAAAAAACGTCTGGAACTTCTGACTCGTTTTTCTCCACGAAAAAAAGGTTCTATGAAAAAACAAATAGCACTATCGGAAAGAGCAGATCAAAATCTGTCAATTTTTATTTTTTAAATGTTTTTTTTGCATCTGCCAGCCATTATAAGCAAGTTGAACTTAGCGTGTTCGGACGAAAAAAGTCCCTCGCGTGCTAGGTGGCCCGCTTTCAGTAGACAAGCCCACATACTAAAATGAAGTGTCAAACTTCTCCGCACGTACCCGGCTGACCCGGAACATCCACACCCAGTTACCAGCTGGGTTACTCGCAGTAGTCTCGCACTCCCGTATCAAACTTTAGCTGCTTAGAATGCTTAAGAGTCAGACCGTCAACTTAGTTGGCTTTGGTTACCATACGATACGATACTTGTTAACTTGAGGTTTTTGCCAAAACCCGGTGCTTCCGGGCGACTAACGGCTGTCAACGCTAACTCAAATATGACCAGAGATGAGTTTGACTCTACTCTATGAGTTTACTCAGGTCCTGTTGGTAGATTAACCTCCCTTAACCATAACACACAAGCGTGTGTATCTATATTTACCAGCTGATTGCCGCCCGCGTTCACCCAAGCTTCACCAAAGAACGCTCGTTCTTCTGTGAAATTTGTGATAGCGCGGGCAGCCGTGGGTCGCCCGGGGTTGCCAGATCGCCTTCCGAACAATCCTTCGATGTATTGGTTTACAATCTCTGTTATCGTATTTTTTGTAAAAAGTATCGATGTTTTGATATCGATACTTCTTTCTTATCGCGTCGATATAACAGGTACACCAGCACTATACCTGTATGCATGCACTATATAGAGACTACCTACGGCGCGGGCGTATGGAATCAAAAACCGAGGAGATCTGAAGTTTCTGTCTCCCGGAGACTCTCTCTTTCTTATTCAGGTCTCCGTGTCGGTATCTTAAGTTTCCGCTTTGTGCCGTACACCTGTTACCGGCGTATCCTGCTTTTCGTCCCTCCCTGCTCTTCCAATATCACGATCAAGCGAAGAAGGTGCGAATCAGTGCCAGTGCCAGAGTCGCAGCTGTTGCAAAAAAATGCACAGTCACAAGTAGGTATCCATAGAAGAAGTTCTAGCTTATTCGTCACGAGTCAATGTCGCAAGCGCGAATCAAAACAGTGTGAAAATATCTGCATATAAGAAGTAACGTTTTTAATTCATGTCAAAAATAGGTTAATAAACAATCACAGGATTTGCCTAGTTTCTCTTCAGTGCTATAGTAGACAACTACGGGCCACAGCCAATATGGAGGATTATCTTCTACGAACAAGTGCTTTTAGACAGGTAAATACAAGCATGTGCTTTTTTTTGATGTGACGATAAGTATACACATTAATAAGGATTAAGTCTATACCTTTCGTAGTACATTACATATCAAAGGAAAAAAATTGAAGAATGTCCTAAATAACACGTGTGTTACAGTTGTGTATCGTTGCCTTTTTTCGTTAAGTATAAACACACGTATGATTGATAGCATTCTTTGCTTTTTCCAAAGTAAATATATACAACAACGTTACGCTGGGAAGAGGGATTTTCTTTACGTAAAACCACGTAGGACCATTAAATATCACGGAATTTTCTTATTTTTTTCAATAAATGTTTTAGAAGGCGTTGTTACTTTGTTTATTAAAAGCATTCATTTTCGTAAGTGATTCTTTTGGGCAATTACTACTTCTCGTATACAGCATTCTGTTTCATACATAGCACTTTAGCCTCACGTGTGAGCACGTGGGCCAGGCATAGAGTATCTTGTAGGTGCTACTACACTCGCATGCTAAGAGCACGATGCAGCGCGTCTACACTGATATTGATTATTTCATATAAGCAATGCTTACATATTAGCATGCAAGTGTGTATATATATTCATGTGTGTGTCTGCGAGCGGGCGTGTACATAATATTTGTATACTTAAATATAGACGTTACTGTATTGTACTGATCTGCAGACGACAGTAGGCGGTTACCTCGGCGATCTCTCCACGCTCATTGGCGTTGTCGCGCACACCGCACTTCTAGCTCACTCTAAAACGAGTGACGCGCGCATCACGCTGTAGCGTTCATGCTACATGTGTCTGCAGCTTTAACAGTTCAATCGCGAGCGCGCATTCGCCACACGTGTTCTTTGCTCCAGTAGCTACCGGGAGCCGTACCATATAAATTTTCTTCACTTTGCGGGCCTATGTTATAACATAGGCCCGCAAAGCGGAAAGAGTTATATGGTACGGACCCTGAGATCGAGTGAAAACGATGAGATATAGTAGAGAGTGCTTTGATACGACGGGCGCGAATCTAAGGAATATTTAGGGGGG
>NW_019379721.1:473002-567496 GCF_000648655.2 Copidosoma floridanum
CAGTGTGAGTATCTCCGGTGGAACACCTTGCCAGTTAAGCTGACACTCTCTGCACCGATGGTGCATCGGGTCCACTCACCACTGTGTAGCCTTTCCCCGGAGAAGACTCCATTATTCCAGGACGTCCACTCCTCGCCGGTTAAGCCGGCGCTCTCTGCCGAAGCATCGGATCCAGGCTAATTAGCATCCCCGGAGAAGCCTCGTTGTTTCAGGGGCCACTCCTCGCCGGTAAGGCCAGCGATCCCTGCCCGACGCCTGGCATCGGGTCCGCTAATCCCTACCTATAGCCCTAACACTGTTTCGCATTTACCCAGGCCCGAAGACCTGTGGGGCAAGGAAAAAACCCTGGAATTACTCTGAAGGAAAATTCCACGGAAAAACCCGCCCCGAAACAGCCGGGGTTTCATAGGAACTTTTCCCGATGAAAACAGTTTTTGAAAAAAATCTGCATTCACCCGGAATCGAACCCACGACCCCTAGAACTGCGTTGTATCAGTAACAAGCACACTTACCACTGAGCCAACGTCGCTTCTGCGTCACACGGTAATTGACTGAAGCTTGTGTTTTCCTATAGGATTACGCCAAAAGAAACACGCTTATACTAAAGTGATATTATATAATTAGCGATGAACAAAGTCATAAGGGTGGAGGGTTAAAATATTACCAAACTCATATCAGATTAGCAATCAGCGACATGAAAACCATGAAAACGAGGGGTAATTCGAGTACGAAATTATATACCAAGTATTCTACCCTGTGGAAGGTTCAAAAATGGGGTGATCGTTTAAATATTACCAAACTGATATTAAATTGACGATAAGAGACTTAAAAAACTATGGGAACGAGGTGCAGTTATAAATAACGTTTTAGCCTCTGGAGTTTTATGAAAAAAAGGTGGAGGGTTAAAAAAACGAGTAGGAGCTAAAATATTCTCAAACTGATATCAGCCTCACGATCAGCAATATGAAAAACCATACACCGAAAAAATTCGAGGCAGGCAGCTCACCCACGAGGGGACTGTCCTTTCCCTGATACACTGTAAGCTGTCAGCCTGTTGCTCAGGGAGAGCTGCTTTCCTGTTCAGGGCTTGCTGCTCGCCATCTCGTGGAAAGTTGTCTGTCCAATAAATATAGGTAAAGCAACTACATAGCCTTGCAAGAAGGGCGGCCGGTCCGCGGTATCATCCTATACTTTACACACATAGTCACTTAGCTCGTTGCATTATCTTTGTTGTTGTTGTGTCTTTATGATAAAAATATTTATTTTATTGTGACAAAGTGTCTCGTAAATAGTGGGTGAGTTTTCAAAGAAGTACGACCATGATCACCTGCGGTATTTTTTTATTGGTAGGTAATATAAATATGCATGCGTAAGTAAATCATAAGTATACGAAGAAACAGTGTAGGTATAGATATTTGCCAATAATACAGCCTATTTTCATTAGATAAATATATTTTTCGCCTCAAATAAGAACATTAAAATGTTCTCTGCTTGTTATCTCCGGGTATCCTCCACAATAAGGTAGCCAAATTGTTGATACACAAAAAATCTCTCGACAGTGCTTTTTATAGAAGAGGTTATCTTTTACAATCCATGTTTAGAAGAGTGTCTATAGTTAGCCCAAAAAGCGAATGTAAAAGGTATAAGTGATCGCTGTTTTCACATTTCTAGGAGTAGTGTCTGGTCTCAATTCGTAACCTTCGCCTATCACGTACGCTACATTAGAAGTTAAGTATACACTACTTACATACACACACATATATATATATATATATATATATATATGGTGGTATAGATGCAAACAATGTAGCGTACGTCGATGATTTTCGCACAACATACATGGGACTGTCCGAGTACTAATAGGAACTCGATACTTGGGAGGACGACAAGCACCGGCATAAATGCTTCGTGCACAACCCCTTAGACTAGAGCTACCCGGACTAAATGCTCAAAGTCACCCTGGAGTACGGGACACCTGAGAATACGATACTCCAGGCGCATGAAGAGTTTAACACCCACCTTGCCAGCAGTCGCGCCGCCCACCATGAGCAGCAGCTTCAGTCCACTGACCTCATATAAGATAGTAAGCTCTTTACCGACAACCGTGACTTTAAGAACGGGTATCGCGAGTACAGCTCTGTCTTCCTTTCTTATTTTTTTTTATTTGCGCTTTCGCAGGATACTTAAAATAGTGTCTCGAGTTTTTTTTTAGGTTCTTTGAATATAAGTACGAAGGAAAAGCGGAAAACTCCAGGTATCGTGGATCGGCGAATCAAGGAACGTTTTACGCATGCAAAATGCACAGCGTATACGCTAAAACTCATCGCACATATATGCGAAAATTCACAACATACGCTACTTATTTGCAAGCGCAATTGGTATAGGTAGTTTATATATACTCAACCTCGAACGTATTGTACGTGATAGTTTCGAAAAGAAATCGGAATCTGCTCCTATGAATGTGAAAAAATCTCACGCTGTTTTTAACTTTCGTGTACACTATTTTGACTCGCCATATATACACTCTTTTATGGATTCAAACCGACTTGGTATTAGAAACATTACAACCACACATATAATACCATAACATTAAATTCTTGAAAGTAAGTAATACTATGTTTTTTACGTGTGATTTGTCTTCTTAACTTTTGAAGTAAAGTATTTAATCTTCGAAAAAATTCACTCCCAGTAAGACAAATCACACTTGCCTTTGCTTTATATATTTCTACACCAAAAATTTCCAATCACAATTTTGGTTTTTTAATTGTGTTTTCCCATGCAGATAAAGGTGTTGAAAACAGTTTATTTTTTTCATTGTCTCAATCTCAGTTGGTGGAGACACTAGGTACTCATATTGCTCGTGAGAAGTTCATAAAATGTAAATCAGACTATTCTCTCACTAAAGGAGCTATATCGCATAAGGGCATTCTTCAAAATGTTCTTGTAGAAGATGTGAAAAATATTGATGAGGCACATTTAGTTAATATAACGGATGGTATCAAAATTATTTTTTTCAAATTCATGACAAATATTTTTTAATGATTTAGTTAACTTTTTGATAGCTTAATGAATCATTAATTTCAAAAGTGTAAATCCTTAAATTATTGAAGAATTTTTATTTTAAATAATCCTGTGTATAAAGAAAATGATTTGTATTATTTACTTAATAGTACGTTAAGTGGAAAAATAGTATTGGAAAGATTCAGAGTGGGATCTCGATTATTGAAAGCTAAAAGATATTATAATTTTAGATAAATTCAAGGACAATAACTTTGAGTGAGTCAAGTAATAGTTATTGGTACATAATTTATTGATTAAAATAAAAATCTGTTAAGATAAATAAAATGTGGTACTTTAATATGTGTATTATTTTATGTAGTATATATTTGGGAATTGATGTCGCGCTGGAGCTCTTCCCGGTGCTCAAGGATACCGGAGGTGCGAAGCAGGGCGTGGAATGAGCGATACGCAGTGTGAGACAAACTTATACTTATTTATTATCGACTTAATCGTACAGAGAAAGAGGGCTCGCTGTTCGTAGGCGAGGCACGTGCTGTCGTCGTTGCTGATCGAGCGTCGTCTCTCTCGTTCGCTCTCTTTTTGGTCGGCACTCTCTTGAGCTGAGGGGAAAGAGGTGGCCCGCGCAGTCAATCCGTCTGCGGGAGAAGCTGTTGCTTCCGCCGAGAAGCTTGGTTAGAGCTTCGGCTGGTGGGGGGGCGCCACAGGTACTCCCCCCATAGTGTTGTCTGCAGGGTGCAGACAGAACGATATGACCTTCTTAACCTTGGTGGAGGTTGCGGCTGGTTCAGGGGCGGGCCGGGTAGACGGCGAGTCGGCCGGAGGCCTTGTTGATGGGTCCTGTAGCTAGGAGCCGTCTGTGGCCGACGGTGGTGTAGGCGAAGGTTTGGGGGCAGCGAAGTCGTTACCAGTGACAGGTAGGTCGGATTCTTCGAGGTCGGCCGGCTTTAACGTGTCCGTTGAGACTGTGCGGGGCTGGACGTTGACCTCAATCGTATAATTCCGCTCATCGATGCGCCGGATGACGTTGTGTGGCCCCAAATATGGAGGGTCCAGCGGTCGTCGGATGGCGTCGATGCGGTGAAAGACGTGCGAGCACCTTTGCAGGTCGCTGAAGATGAACGGCTTCTGCGGAGGCAGGTGTCTAGATGCTGGAACAGGTTTGATGGCCTGTGTGAGGCGTCGGAGGCCTTGGACGAAAGACGGCGGATTGACTTCAGGGTGGCTCTGGGTGGTGAAAAAATTGCCAGGTAACCTGAGGGTCGTGCCATAGAGCATTTTGGCTGGAGATGCTTGGAGGTCTTCCTTGAATGAGGTTCGGAGGCCCAGGAGCACCAAAGGAAGTGCGTCGGGCCAAGGGATGTTTGGGCAGCACATGAGGCCGACCTTGAAGGAGCGATGAAAACGCTCCACCATCCCATTTGATTGCGGGTTGTAAGGCGTCGTCCTTATATGGCTAAAGCCGATCATCTTGGCAAGCTCGGTGAAGAGTGCTGACTCGAACTGAACCCCCTGGTCTGAAGTGATGGTTAGGGGCGTTCCGTAGAAGGCAATCCAGCTATCGTATAGGGCCTTGGCAACGGTCGTTGCTTTTTGGTTCGGAACGGGAACGGCGACCAGCCACCTGGTGAACCTGTCTATTATCGTGAGACAGTACTAAAAGCCCTTGGTCAAGGGAAACTTTACCAGGTCGACGTGGATGTGTTCGAAGCGTCCGTCAGGCATGTTGAAGTTGCCGAGAGCTGAGCGATTGTGCCTGTTGACTTTAGAGCTCTGACAGGCTACGCACTGTTAAGTCTAGCGGGTTACGTCCTTCCGCAGCTTGGGCCACATGAACTTTTCGGAGATGAGACGTGCTGTGGACTGGATGCCAGGGTGCGAGAGGTTGTGCAGGACTTCGAACGCCATCTTGCGAAGAGCCTCTGGGAGATATGGCCTCACGTTCCCAGTCAAGATGTCGCAGAGGATTCGTTGGCCGTCGATCTTCAGGGCTTGAAGGTCAAGACGAGGGTCATCGAGCAGATGTCCGAGTTCGGAGTCGTTGGCTTGGGCTTTTGCAATGACCTCTGGCTCCAGGATGGATGGCATGGCGACGGCGTTAATGCGTGACAGCGCGTCGGCCACCACGTTTTCCTCTCCTTTGACGTGGGAGAGGGTCACCTGATGCTGCAGAATGTAGTCGATCTGTCGGGCCTGTTTTGCGAATGCCTTGTCCGAGCGTTGTCGGCCTGCGAAGACGATAGGCTTGTGGTCCGTGTAGACTGTGAAAGGGCGTCCTTCGAGGACTCTCTCGAAGGTCTTGATTGTCACGTAGATAGCTCCTTGTCGTAGGCGCTGTAGTTAGCCTCGGCTTTAGAGAGCTTCCTAGAAAAGAAGCCAAGATGTCATCGAGATAGCACCTGGCGTACGGCAGGTCACGTAGAACATGGTCCATGGTCCGTTGGAGCAATTGGGCGGCGTTTCGTTGACCCATAGAGGACCTTGTGAACTCGTAGAGTCCAAACGGAGTAGTTATTGCTGTCTTTGGGATATCCTTCTCGGTGATAGGAATTTGGTAAAAGGCTTTCCTCAGGTCTATAACCGAGAAAACCTTGCCAGTCGCCTCCTGGAGCAGATCGTCGATGATCGGCAGGGGGTAGTGGTCCGGGGTGGTAGAGGCGTTAAGGTGCCGGTAGTCCCCTGTGACTCTCCAGCCTCCACCGGAATTCTACACGAGGTGAAGAGGGCTTGCCCACTGGCTAGATGATGGCCGGACGATGCCTTGGTCGAGGAGTCGCCTAATCTCTTGCTTGGCTGCCTGTAGACATGGTCCGAGCAGGCGTCGAGGCCGCTCGAAGACAGGAGGTCCAGTGGTAAAGATGACGTGGTGCACTGGTAGGTCTGGGAGTACTGCGCTAAAGATGGCTGCTGGCGCTAAAGAGCCGAGCGTCGAGAGGTTAGTTGTAGGGTCAATAAGACGCTTACCCTTGACAACCACGAGGTAGCCGAAACGGTTGAGGAAATCTGCGCCGATGATGGCAACGTGAGTGTCAGCGACGATGAAATTCCACGTCACTGCCCGTAGGAGACCCAATTCGATGGTGAGGATGTGGGTGCCAAAGGTAGCTATCAGTGTGGAGTTAGCGGCGCTGAGCATCAAAGGTTGCGGCTCTAGCTTTCAGCTCTTGACGAGGTACTTGGGTAACAGCGAGACAATGGAGCCTGAGTCCACCAGAAAGTGCACTCGAGACTCCAGATCGTAAAAGTGTAGGCGGTTTTCCGAGAGAACTTGGTGGCCCGCCTCCGACACTTGGGACGTAGGGGGCCTTATTGGTTTCCCGGCCTGGGCAAAGTGTAAGGTGCAGGGCGCGCGGCAGTTCCTGGCAGCTGCTTCAAACTCCTGGTGGAAGTAGCACCAGTCTGGGTTGGCTGCGGGATTGGATGCTCGGCCCCAGGAGCGTGACCTAGACCAGCTACGGCTGCGTGTCCGTTGCCTATCTAAAAGCATCTCGTTCAGGAGCTTCCGCATCTCAGCAACTTCTTGTGCCAAGCTGGATCCGGCAGCGGCGACGGGTGGTGCTGGTGGTACTGGTGGTGAGGTTACGGCGTTTACGGCTGGGACTGCGCTTATGAGCTCGTCCAAGGTAGCCGTCTTCATGATTCGTAGGATGGCGTTAATTTGTGAAGGGAGAAGGTCAAGCCACCTAATTTTGAGGATCTCGTCCATGACCTTGCCAGCCGCGAGGCTCTTCATTTGGCGCAGGAGTTGGGATGGCTTAGCATCTGCCAGCTGTAGCTGCCCGAAGAGCTTCTGCAGTTGAGCATCCACAGTCTTGAAAGCGGGACAGGATCGCTGTCTCGACTGCCTTAAAACGCTCTGTAGCCGGGAGGTTGGCGATGATGTCCAAGAGCTCGGACACTGCTGCTCCGCTGAGGGCACCGACGAGTGCGATATATCGCTGACTATCGTCGGTGACAGCGGAGGCCTTGAGGATGATCTCCACCTGGGCAACCCATGCCACGGGCGCCTCGGCCCAGAAGCGAGGAATCTTTGGGTCGGATATGGTGTTCGTGCGCTGCTGCTGTTGTTCGACGGCGGCAAGGGCCGACTGTATTTGGCCTTCCTCTTGCCACTCCAAGCGACGCTGGTAGCGCTCGTCGCGCGGTGTCACTTCGTCGTCCGTGTCTGCCAGCGTTGCGAACGCCGAGGTGCTGGCTAAGTGCGTGTCGCCTAGCAGGTCAGGGAGCGTTGGTGCGAGGGAGATGGCGCGATAGCACATGGGTGGCTGTCCAGGCGTGTCCCGGCCCGTATGGCTTGGCACGCAAAAATTCACTTACACTCACGCACCGAATAGTATTTAGAAGGTTGTGGGCTGGGCGAGCTAAGGCTCAGCCGCAGCGGCCGCGACAAGAAAATGACTATATAAAAGTTAAGGTACGGCACGGCACTTCGCTGCACTTGAGCGCGTGTGGCGCCAAGTAGCGTGAGAGACGACCTCTTGCTTCTCGTGAACCAAAATGGCCGACCTCGGCGTGCTCGCCTTTGTTGCGTTTGTTGACGTGCAGCACTGTATTCATGCGTGGCGGTAACATGAGAGGGGGGGAGAGGCGAAGTCTTTGGCTTGCCTCTTTTTCACAAACTCCGTTGCGAGACCACAAAAGAAAAAAAAAAAATTGTCACTGGGGCGAGAGAGGAAAAGGCCGTGAAGCCGTTGATGGTTGCTCTCTCTTGCTCTCGGAGCACTTTTCTGTCGTCTCTCACACGGCACTGCTTACCTCGATGAATAATCCTAGCAGGATCGCCACTTTGGGAGTTGATGTCGCGCTGGAGCTCTTCCCGGTGCTCAAGGATACCGGAGGTGCGAAGCAGGGCGTGGAATGAGCGATACGCAGTGTGAGACAAACTTATACTTATTTATTATCGACTTAATCGTACAGAGAAAGAGGGCTCGCTGTTCGTAGGCGAGGCACGTGCTGTCGTCGTTGCTGATCGAGCGTCGTCTCTCTCGTTCGCTCTCTTTTTGGTCGGCACTCTCTTGAGCTGAGGGGAAAGAGGTGGCGCGCGCAGTCAATCCGTCCACGGGAAAAGCTGTTGCTTCCGCCGAGAAGCTTGATTAGAGCTTCGGCTGGTGGGGGGCGCCAAATATATAATAAAATTAAAAAAAAAAAAACTAAAATTTGTAGACTATTTTCTACTTTTAATGTAGGCATATTATAAATATCTAAACATACAAGCTTACAATCATTAAAAATCAAAAAATGTTTTAAACCTTATTTAAATAGAAAATCTAGTTGATTTTGATAACCTTAAAAATGTACTCGGTCATTTATCTATTTAACTTTTTATATAAACATGCACAAAATAGTGTGGATTTTTATCAGTAATTGATTAAATTAGATTTTTTGTTTACAATAATTTATTTTTTACGGAAAACGTATACAAGAACTACGATATATACTAATACAGCTTGTATATTTTCTACATTTTATATAATCTTACTAAATGATTTTATAGGACTACGAAGAAAAATAATTGAATCATTTCCCATTGAAGAACTTGATTATTTTTATACTTCGTCTCGTGTAAATGCTACAACCAAAGAACAAATTACTGCAGCTGGTCTCTGGTGTAATAACTATAAACATCTCAGAAGTGAATGAAAGTATGCCGATATATATAAACCACCTGCCACCAATAGAGTGAACAAACGGCCATCTGCGAGTGAATTGGATGGAGGTATTTAATAATTTTTAGTGTTAAATTACGTCATTTTTTACTTTCTCAACCTTTATTCTTATGCCTAAAATATTGTACCTCATTTATGTAGGGGTGGAAAAACATTTTCGACTTAATGATACTGATGACATTCATGTTGCAAAGGATATTATTCAAGATTGGTATGTAACACACGAGGAACGCCCGAATTTTTGAATCAACGCTCAGGGAAAAGACAATTAATTGTCGCTAAATTGTTATTTGAATACTTATCAGTGCATCAAACCCCCTTAAGGAATAACTTAAGTACGTTTTACATCGGCTCATTATTTAAGTTTATAATGTTTAATGTGTGTGTAAAGTTCCATTTCGTAAGATTATTTTCCTTGTATTTCAATTATTTTCAAATTAATCTTTTTTTACTTTAAATGTTATATTTTAGCTGGAGAATGACTTTGCCATGATTATAAAAGAAAAAAAAGTATTTGCATATGATGAATCTTTTATGGATAATTGGCCGGATTTAGCAAGCAGAGTCGTCGATTATTGTAAACATTCAAGAATTAAAGAAGTCGTAGAATTTGTAAGAGTTTACAAGGATTAACTGTAAGAAAGTAAATAAAGTAAAAAATAGTATCTTCATAGGTATTCATTAATGGACATAAGGTACCAACGTATACGAATTTTTATTACAGAAAAAAATTATCCAACACTAGCACTGTTCCTTCTGCCATTGTGCGCAGCCATCAAAAAGTTCGTAAGACTTTCCGATGCAAAATCTGAGCGAGTACCTAAAGAAATAATATCAAGCTCGTTTATTTTGCATGTTGAGGTGAGCGTTGTTCATACAATACAAAGATATGGAATCTTAATATTACTGTCAGTGCAGCACTATTTTTTTATTTACATTTATCAGTCCATTGTAAGTTATATAATTAATTTAAGGATACTAATAACATCAAGTCTGAAAAATCTAAATTCGAACAGTGGTTAGCTGTCTCTGACTTGCCTCATTATCCGTACAAAATTTTTGGAGGTAAAGTGGATTGCATTCAAGACATCTACGTCGTCATCAATCAACAAAAGTATTTGTTTACTGATCTACTAAAAGTAGTCGAAGCATGCTATAAGTGCTTAGTAGCCTTGGATAGATGGCTAGACGTTTGCAATTACGTGTGGTCAATCGTACAACAAACAACGTTAATTTTCAAAGTCGATCTGATTAGAGTTTTTCCAACAGTTAGTAAATTCGTCAAGGCATTAAAACAATCTGCTTGATGATCTGAATACACTATAAATATAACAAATCCATTAAAAAACTTGTACTAATTAGCTTTACTATTAAGTATTATAATATCAAACAAAAGTTTAAATAGTGCTTATAACAGTGAGATTGTTTAAATGAAAGTTTTTAATTCAATGATTATATAAAATACGTAAAGAAAATAAGAACTCTAAATGGGTATAAGATTGAAATCAAAAGCATTTTTCCTACTTCAGGCGTTTTTAAGGGTGTGGTGTGCCTTCAGTAAGAAAAATAAGGTTCGCACCAAGTGCCCATCCAACTAGGGCAAGCACAAGAAGTTCCTCAGGCCCTGCTTCGCAGGTCCCTCGGGCCTGGTGCTTGCCCTGTAAACATGCGCCACCAGGTACGAAAACTACAATTAAATGAGATCATAATGAAATTGTCGATTGTCTCTTTGTTAAATTGTTTCATATTGTAAAGGATTATTTATTAATCATTTAAGTTTTGCCAATTTATTTTTTGCCTTTGTTCCTTATGCTCTATACAATGGATATTAAATACATTTTAATTGCATTCTTACTTTTATATTAATGCTATTTGCGGATTCAAACTTTCCGAGAAAAATTGTTAAAAAAATAACCGCAATTACATCCAATCTAATTCAAAACATCATTTTGCAGTCGCTTTTAGATAATGTATTACATATTTTGCAAAAAGAGAATGTATTGAGTAGTTGTATCGATGAAATTAGCGCATGTTTTCAAAAATGTAGCTCAGTGTTTAATCGCTTTTTAACTGAAGCAAAGAGGTTTTTGATTTTGAAACAAAGGGGGTTTGTTAATTTTGAACAATATAAGACTGGTAAATATTATAAACACAAAACCAACATATGGAGTACACGTACCTTAAAAAGAGATTCTAAAAATATTTTTAGAAATAAAAAATACCTTTAGTGACATCTTACAATACATGAAGAAGTTGAGCCTCGAAAAAATCGTAATTTCTAATATTATCCAAACAAAACAATGGTCTAAAGTCTGTTCTGAAAATAACGATGAAATTATTCTACCTTTCATTCTTTTTTTTGATAAAATTGAAACTCGCAACGCATTAGCGATCGTGCAGGTAATAATAAGTTTGGTGCTATGTATGCTACAATAGCATGTCTTCCTGTACATATAAAATCAAAATTAAGCAGCATTCTTTTTGCTGGTCTTGTGCACTCAACGGATTTAAAAAAATTTGGCAACAAACGTGTTTTTTTAGCTATGATTAATGAAATTAATTTTTTACAATCAGAGAGAATTACAGTTTCTCTCGGAAATAAATTTGTCACTTTCAAACTTAAATTACTTTTAGTTATCGGTGACAACTTAGGATTAAACTCTATTTTTGGTTTCGTATGGTCTTTAAAGGCTACATATTTTTGTAGATTTTTTAAACCTAATTATAAAGAAGCTGAAACAAGCACTGTTGCAAATCCAGAGAAACGAAGAACAGAAGAAAATTATAAACATGATTGGAAAAATTGTAATTCGTCTTTAACTGAGACTAAAAAACCTTGCACGTTCCATAAAATTAAAGATTTTCATGTCATGCATAATGTCAGCGTTGACCTTGTGCACCATATGCTGGAAGGTGTTTGCGAAAATAAAATTTAATAAATCGACTAATAAACTTGAACTTTAAATAAGTGCTTCAGAAACTTTGACATTAGTACGATATTTTGGCTTAATAGGGGGTCATTTGATCCCTAGAAAAGGTTAACATTGGAAACTATTTCAATACATGTGTCAAATTTTAGATATTCATGTTTTACCACGAATAATTCCGTGTTACTTAAAAATATTGGAGGGCTTGATTAAATATCATAATGCATTGTATATAAAACTATTTGGTGCGTCAAAGCCTAATTATTATCTTTTAATCCATTATCCCATGATGCTGTTATTAAGTAGGCCAAGTATTAATATTTGGTGCATGCACTTTGAGTCCCGACACAAGGAAATTAAATCCACTGTAAACTCAACTGCTTCCTCAAAAAACTTGTTAGTAACGATTACAATAAAAGAGTTAAGGATGTGTTATATGATGCAGAGTGCTTATGGTTACGATAAAGATGTTGTGCAAAATGTAAATGAAAATATAAAAAAAATATGTAAATACAATTACAGTTTGTGACATGACACATAAAAAAGGAATGTGCACGATTGTTTAATTAAATAACACTGAAAAGGCATTTGGTGAGATTTTTAAAACTCAGGTAGAAAACAAAAAAGTTTTGTTTTATCTTAACCTTCATACTGATATAACATTGAAAGAGCATTTTCATGCTTATTTATGTAATTATAATTATTTAAAAAAAATATGGATAGCACACAATGATTTAGCTATAAACGAACCTTGTCTATCGTTTTAAAAAAAAGAAAAACATTATGTTTTTACTGATTATATTTTATAAGTCTAATAATTATTGTTGTTAATACTAAAATAAAAACGTTAAGAAATGAATTTTTATTCACCGTTTATTGTATTTCACAATGTTGAGTCAATTTCAAATATAAGAGAACGGATTTCCGTCTATTGCATGTTAAACAGCATTCTAGCAAAAATGGTAATGACGCCTGCCACGATAAAGGGAGAGCGGTCATACGGACCAGAAGGGAGCGCAGCCTACCTTCCCAGAGTAAAGCATAGTGCCTCGAATTTTTTCAGTGTAGGAAAGAGGTGCGATTCCTTTACATTATTACGTATAGAGTAACTTACCCTTCTAATTGTTGAAAAAAGGGTATAGGGTTGAAAGATAGCCAAAGCGATATTAGGTTCACGATCAGCGAAATTCATGAAAACGAGGTGCAACTCGGCTAAGGTAAAAGCAGGTATACAAAAACAAAGTCTAAACTCTATACTGGGACAGACAAATGTAAAAGACTTTTTCATGGTCTAATGTAAAAGGGAAAAAAATTACTCAGCAGTTTTGAGTTTGTTTGTAATAAAAATATTATATAGAAACAAAGGTTAAAAAAAATATGCGCAAAGAAAAATATTAAAAAATTGAGGTCTGCAATCGAACGAGATACCATCAATTTCCATGCATTGGTAGTAAGTTTAAACATGTTACTTTTAGTTCGTGTAAACGTACACAAATTAATACAATACATGGTATGAAAGTTTTTCACTTAAATTAACACTTTTTACATGCATTCTTTTTTTTATTTTTCTCATAATCTATAATAACTCATTGAAATATAAAGTATTCCGATTAGCCTCCCAGTTTTTAATCTAGTACCTAATACTAGAACAAGAGGACGCTAGACACCTCAGTTTACTGCCTGATTGCTAGAACGTACCATTTAGTGGGACAGGCATTGTAGTTATACTTTATGAATGCGGAATATTAATTTTTTTTCTTTTTATCTTGTGTTAAGTAATTATTTATCGGTTGTTAACTGTAATTCTGATTATTACAAGTCAAATTAAGGTTCGAGCTGATTTTACTATTTTGTAAACAACAATGAATTCAAAGTTAACCTAAAATTTACAATGATAACATTTACATAGAAGTAATGCATAATTTATTTATAACTGGTTATAACGTAAATAAATAAATTACAGGATTTTCCATTAGGTCCGTTTGGTATACACAAGGTATGGTTCCAAGAAAAAAAAATATCTAAACTAGTAACACAAAAACATCTAAGAATTCAAAGACTTTAAAAAATTCCAATATAAAAACAAACATCAAAGATTTAAGACAGCCAAGATTAAAAAATAAAAAGAAGAAAATACGTGTAGAAGCTACACACTCTGTACAGCAAATGGTGCAAGCACTGAATGTAGTAGGTGGTGGGAAAACTTTACGACAAACTGCAGATGAATTTAGAACACTACATAGAAAATTGATCAGTGAAAGCCTTTAAGTCAGCAAAAAGGGTCCACTAACTTTATTAACAGCTGCAGAAGAGAGTGATGTAGCTTCTTGGCTTATACATTGTGCAGAAAAAGGTTTTCCAGTTGCCAAGGAGACTCTACTTGATTATGTTCAAAAGTTTCTTGACAACAAAAGCAGCAAGAGTAGCAGCAACATTAACAGTGATAGCAACAACAACGAGAAAAAAAGCAACAAGAGCAGCAGCAATAACAACAACGATAACAACAAGAAGAAGAGCACTGACTCAAGTAGCACAGACTCAACAAACAACAGGCCTTAAAAACATTGGTTTAATGCCTTTATGAAAAGATACAAACACTAAAGCCAGTGAATAGCCCAAAGTTTAACATTAAAACGGGCAACTGTATCTCAAGATGAGTTGACAACTTGGTTTACTGATGTTGGAAACAATTTGCAAAAAAAAGGAATAAAGATGGGTAACCCAGAAAAACTATTCAATTTAAATGAATCTTCTTTTTAACTAGTACCCAAAGAAGACAAAGTCATAGGAAAAAAAGGTTCAGTAGTCAAAAGAATAGTATCTAATAATAAAAAAGATTTCATAACTGTACTTTTCATGGCTTCTGCTGCTGAAATACTTGTGCCACCAATTATTCTATTTGATCTGAAAAATACACCAAACAAGAAAGTTTTGAAACAAGTACCTGAATGTTGGGGCGTTGGATATAGTGATAATGGATGTATGACATCTGAAACTTTTTACTTATACATTAAGAGTGTTTTTTACCCTTGGCCACAATCCAGCAATATTGATTTTCCAATAGTTCTGTTTGTGGACAACTATGTTTCTAATTTGTCTTTGCCACTATTACAGTGTTGTGAAGGAAATCAAATTGAACTGAAAGCATTATACCCCAACTTAACACGCATCATACAGCCATTGGATGTATCTTTTTTTCATTCTCTGAAAGATGCATATAAGCGGACATTAAGAAGATGGGGAATTGAAAATGAAGTTCATGATTTTAAAAAAACAATGTTTTCAGATGTATTAAAACAAACTTTGGACTCTTACAATTTTTCTCAAACTCTCATCAGTGGGTTCTCAGCTTGTGAACTTAACTTTTTCCTAATTACAATCTTCTTGGCAAAAAACGTACAAAAATTGAAAAAGTCTCATCTCCAAGTAATGTAAGTAAACCAAGTGTTCCGGAAAAAGATGAATTAAAAATGTTAAGACATTTAAAATCACAACAGCTATTACACATTTTGGAATCTTTTGAATTGCATTATTCGCTTAAATCTTGGACTGGTAATGAATGCTACAAGTTTCTCTTTGATTATTGGCGAAGTTTAAAATAACAATGCGGCTGTGGTGAATATTTTTATTTATAGTCGATTTTTATTGTTCTATTTCAATAGTTCAACCTTTTTTTACAGAAATTTTTTTTATTTCTTATTGACAACCATTAATAATGTTATGAAATATTATTTGAATGATTTTTTGAATATTTTCAAAGTTAATTACGATTATTACATGCTATATAATTGTACATATTTTACATGAGTTTAGATACTAAAAAACTGGACCTTCGCTCTTTATCTAGTAATGAAAAAATATAATTATCTTTTACTTCAAATTGTAATGAGGACTACGGTAGTTTGAGTGCCAATGAATGTAATACTTCATGTAATCAAACAACTGTAAATAATGTTGTAAACACCAAAAGTAATTTCTATAAAAATATTGAATGATATTCATTACCAATACATCGATTAAGAGGATAATACGTTCCACGTTTCTGATTCTAAGGAACCCCTAAATAATTTAAAATTAAATGTTGACCAGAATGTTTAATGTGATACCGTATTTTCCGGTATTCCAAACAGCGAAATTGTAAATACTAACGTCGAGATGCTACAGCTTAGTAATGTGAGTTATGACGGTCATAATACAAATGATTCAGGAAACATGGAAGTCAATACGCTAATACCTAAAACGAGTCCTTCAGTTTTACATGATAAAATTATTACCTGTTCTTTGGACGATTTGTACACTATGAATAATACGGATATTTCTAAAAGCAAACTTGACGCATTTAAAGTCGTCAATTATTCAAAAGGTCACTTAAAACAAATTTTCTTCAACGATTATTTTTTGTTTCAAATAGTAACAAATAATCAAAAGTATTCATTACTATTATTGCAGGGAGTATCATTGAGTTTGAAAGTAATAATTTTGCGTTTGTGGATAATACTGATTCCAATGATTCGTCGAAGAATCAAAACTTAAGTCTTAGTCTTAACATGTTTTCTAACATAATTTCGAACAAAGAGAAACAGAATGACGCAGTTCCTGTACAAAATTATAGCTCAAATTATACATCGACCAATCGAAACTTGAATCTTAGTCTTGTAATGTCATCTGACATAGTTTCGAACAAAGAGAAACATAATGACCCAGATTCAATAAGAAATTCTGATTTTTATAATTCATCGACCAATGACAACTTGAATCTCAATCTTAAATTTTCTTCTGGCACAATATCAAATCAAGAGCAGCCGGCAACAACATGGGGTATGTACTCTCTATAAGGCATTACTTTTGAATTCAATATAAAATTATTTAATGCAGTATTAAGAACAATTTTTTTTAATTTCAGATAAACGAGTCATATCTGAACAGATGAAAGAAATTTTTACCGTTCCCAAGTTTAATATTACAAATAAACAAAACAAAAAATCTGATGTACCAAGAGTTTCGGGACAGGCATTGTAGTTATACTTTATGAATGCGGAATATTAATTTTTTTTCTTTTTATCTTGTGTTAAGTAATTATTTATCGGTTGTTAACTGTAATTCTGATTATTACAAGTCAAATTAAGGTTCGAGCTGATTTTACTATTTTGTAAACAACAATGAATTCAAAGTTAACCTAAAATTTACAATGATAACATTTACATAGAAGTAATGCATAATTTATTTATAACTGGTTATAACGTAAATAAATAAATTACAGGATTTTCCATTAGGTCCGTTTGGTATACACAAGGTATGGTTCCAAGAAAAAAAAATATCTAAACTAGTAACACAAAAACATCTAAGAATTCAAAGACTTTAAAAAATTCCAATATAAAAACAAACATCAAAGATTTAAGACAGCCAAGATTAAAAAATAAAAAGAAGAAAATACGTGTAGAAGCTACACACTCTGTACAGCAAATGGTGCAAGCACTGAATGTAGTAGGTGGTGGGAAAACTTTACGACAAACTGCAGATGAATTTAGAACACTACATAGAAAATTGATCAGTGAAAGCCTTTAAGTCAGCAAAAAGGGTCCACTAACTTTATTAACAGCTGCAGAAGAGAGTGATGTAGCTTCTTGGCTTATACATTGTGCAGAAAAAGGTTTTCCAGTTGCCAAGGAGACTCTACTTGATTATGTTCAAAAGTTTCTTGACAACAAAAGCAGCAAGAGTAGCAGCAACATTAACAGTGATAGCAACAACAACGAGAAAAAAAGCAACAAGAGCAGCAGCAATAACAACAACGATAACAACAAGAAGAAGAGCACTGACTCAAGTAGCACAGACTCAACAAACAACAGGCCTTAAAAACATTGGTTTAATGCCTTTATGAAAAGATACAAACACTAAAGCCAGTGAATAGCCCAAAGTTTAACATTAAAACGGGCAACTGTATCTCAAGATGAGTTGACAACTTGGTTTACTGATGTTGGAAACAATTTGCAAAAAAAAGGAATAAAGATGGGTAACCCAGAAAAACTATTCAATTTAAATGAATCTTCTTTTTAACTAGTACCCAAAGAAGACAAAGTCATAGGAAAAAAAGGTTCAGTAGTCAAAAGAATAGTATCTAATAATAAAAAAGATTTCATAACTGTACTTTTCATGGCTTCTGCTGCTGAAATACTTGTGCCACCAATTATTCTATTTGATCTGAAAAATACACCAAACAAGAAAGTTTTGAAACAAGTACCTGAATGTTGGGGCGTTGGATATAGTGATAATGGATGTATGACATCTGAAACTTTTTACTTATACATTAAGAGTGTTTTTTACCCTTGGCCACAATCCAGCAATATTGATTTTCCAATAGTTCTGTTTGTGGACAACTATGTTTCTAATTTGTCTTTGCCACTATTACAGTGTTGTGAAGGAAATCAAATTGAACTGAAAGCATTATACCCCAACTTAACACGCATCATACAGCCATTGGATGTATCTTTTTTTCATTCTCTGAAAGATGCATATAAGCGGACATTAAGAAGATGGGGAATTGAAAATGAAGTTCATGATTTTAAAAAAACAATGTTTTCAGATGTATTAAAACAAACTTTGGACTCTTACAATTTTTCTCAAACTCTCATCAGTGGGTTCTCAGCTTGTGAACTTAACTTTTTCCTAATTACAATCTTCTTGGCAAAAAACGTACAAAAATTGAAAAAGTCTCATCTCCAAGTAATGTAAGTAAACCAAGTGTTCCGGAAAAAGATGAATTAAAAATGTTAAGACATTTAAAATCACAACAGCTATTACACATTTTGGAATCTTTTGAATTGCATTATTCGCTTAAATCTTGGACTGGTAATGAATGCTACAAGTTTCTCTTTGATTATTGGCGAAGTTTAAAATAACAATGCGGCTGTGGTGAATATTTTTATTTATAGTCGATTTTTATTGTTCTATTTCAATAGTTCAACCTTTTTTTACAGAAATTTTTTTTATTTCTTATTGACAACCATTAATAATGTTATGAAATATTATTTGAATGATTTTTTGAATATTTTCAAAGTTAATTACGATTATTACATGCTATATAATTGTACATATTTTACATGAGTTTAGATACTAAAAAACTGGACCTTCGCTCTTTATCTAGTAATGAAAAAATATAATTATCTTTTACTTCAAATTGTAATGAGGACTACGGTAGTTTGAGTGCCAATGAATGTAATACTTCATGTAATCAAACAACTGTAAATAATGTTGTAAACACCAAAAGTAATTTCTATAAAAATATTGAATGATATTCATTACCAATACATCGATTAAGAGGATAATACGTTCCACGTTTCTGATTCTAAGGAACCCCTAAATAATTTAAAATTAAATGTTGACCAGAATGTTTAATGTGATACCGTATTTTCCGGTATTCCAAACAGCGAAATTGTAAATACTAACGTCGAGATGCTACAGCTTAGTAATGTGAGTTATGACGGTCATAATACAAATGATTCAGGAAACATGGAAGTCAATACGCTAATACCTAAAACGAGTCCTTCAGTTTTACATGATAAAATTATTACCTGTTCTTTGGACGATTTGTACACTATGAATAATACGGATATTTCTAAAAGCAAACTTGACGCATTTAAAGTCGTCAATTATTCAAAAGGTCACTTAAAACAAATTTTCTTCAACGATTATTTTTTGTTTCAAATAGTAACAAATAATCAAAAGTATTCATTACTATTATTGCAGGGAGTATCATTGAGTTTGAAAGTAATAATTTTGCGTTTGTGGATAATACTGATTCCAATGATTCGTCGAAGAATCAAAACTTAAGTCTTAGTCTTAACATGTTTTCTAACATAATTTCGAACAAAGAGAAACAGAATGACGCAGTTCCTGTACAAAATTATAGCTCAAATTATACATCGACCAATCGAAACTTGAATCTTAGTCTTGTAATGTCATCTGACATAGTTTCGAACAAAGAGAAACATAANCAAACAACTGTAAATAATGTTGTAAACACCAAAAGTAATTTCTATAAAAATATTGAATGATATTCATTACCAATACATCGATTAAGAGGATAATACGTTCCACGTTTCTGATTCTAAGGAACCCCTAAATAATTTAAAATTAAATGTTGACCAGAATGTTTAATGTGATACCGTATTTTCCGGTATTCCAAACAGCGAAATTGTAAATACTAACGTCGAGATGCTACAGCTTAGTAATGTGAGTTATGACGGTCATAATACAAATGATTCAGGAAACATGGAAGTCAATACGCTAATACCTAAAACGAGTCCTTCAGTTTTACATGATAAAATTATTACCTGTTCTTTGGACGATTTGTACACTATGAATAATACGGATATTTCTAAAAGCAAACTTGACGCATTTAAAGTCGTCAATTATTCAAAAGGTCACTTAAAACAAATTTTCTTCAACGATTATTTTTTGTTTCAAATAGTAACAAATAATCAAAAGTATTCATTACTATTATTGCAGGGAGTATCATTGAGTTTGAAAGTAATAATTTTGCGTTTGTGGATAATACTGATTCCAATGATTCGTCGAAGAATCAAAACTTAAGTCTTAGTCTTAACATGTTTTCTAACATAATTTCGAACAAAGAGAAACAGAATGACGCAGTTCCTGTACAAAATTATAGCTCAAATTATACATCGACCAATCGAAACTTGAATCTTAGTCTTGTAATGTCATCTGACATAGTTTCGAACAAAGAGAAACATAATGACCCAGATTCAATAAGAAATTCTGATTTTTATAATTCATCGACCAATGACAACTTGAATCTCAATCTTAAATTTTCTTCTGGCACAATATCAAATCAAGAGCAGCCGGCAACAACATGGGGTATGTACTCTCTATAAGGCATTACTTTTGAATTCAATATAAAATTATTTAATGCAGTATTAAGAACAATTTTTTTTAATTTCAGATAAACGAGTCATATCTGAACAGATGAAAGAAATTTTTACCGTTCCCAAGTTTAATATTACAAATAAACAAAACAAAAAATCTGATGTACCAAGAGTTTCTATCGTGGGGGACTTGATAAAAATTCTCGATAAAAAAGTAGAAAAAAAATTGAAAGAAACACAGAAATTAATGAACAAACAAAAAAGAGAAAAAAAAATAATTAAAAGAAAAAGAACAAGCAATCTATAAAAATTTTCAAGAAAATAAAATGAGAAAGGTACAGGATACAAGGAGTATTAAGTCAGAAATACAAGCATTTTCAAAATCTATCAATTCTAAAAACACTAAAGAAAATAAAAATACACTAATTAAAGCAAAAAATCAATTTAATCAACAATTACAAAACTTAGAAAGGGAGCTGTTAGATATGGAGATGCAAGCTTCAGACAAGAAAAAATTAAATAAATAAAAGAAGAACGATTCTAATATATAACGATACAAATAGTACTTAAAAATCGTTGATCTCATCATAATTACTAAATTTAATATGTATTTTTAGTCAAACTTAAATTAATATAAGTTTAGATAATTTGTTTACTGTTAGGTACATATTTTTTTAATGCGTCTTTATTTTATCAAAATGTTACTCTTACTTTTTCAATATAACTGTTTGTCCCACTAGGTACCTTGGCTGTCCCAGAATAGGTGCACACTTAAATTAGTCTGTCCCACTAATGATCATATTGGATGTTTATTGAAAAATTGTTATTTAAACATGTAATAACCCTAGAATACTGTTTTTTTCGTCTTTTACACCAATAGACTTTAACATTAGGTTAAAAAAAAACTTATTGGAAAACCGCTTTTTTCTAATCACATAATGTCAGTTAAAAAAATTTTAAGCAAAAACTGTCCCAGTGTACTTGCTTTTACCTTACTAAATAAAACTTGGAGTATTGTAGCCTTTCGGATTGAAAAAAGAAGTAGGGGTTAGAAGAATGCTAATCTAATTTCGGATTCGTGATCAGGGACCGAAAAAACAATTAAAATAGGACTTACCTCAGATAGTACGTTTTTTTCGTTTTTTCACGTTGCTAATACCAAGTTCTTTTCATGAAAAAGACTAACTTTAAACCTAGATACATTCATTACCACAAATTTTTCAGTGCTCAAAAATATTGATACATTACAGCACAAGAATCACATAACCTTGGCAAATCCACAACTTATGTAATAAAAAAAAATTGAAGCCTGACTTACTCTTTGTGTTCTACATTTTAATTTTTGATTACATGAGTTGTGTAATTACTCAAGCTATGTGATTTTTGTGATGTAATGCGTTAATAATTCTTTAAGCTCCAAAAGTGTCCATTTTGTCCTGTGCTACTGTATCTGAAAATTTATTTTGCCATGCAAAAATGTAGTCAGGCATTATGTAAATAATTTTTTTTACAAACTATTTCGTCACAGTTATTTTTTTGATCTAAAGAAAATATTTTCAGATTCCTTAGAACATTCGAAACAAAAAATTTATAGGTATGTGTGGACTTTATCTACCACAGTTTTTCAATAAAAAATTCTTAAAACTTTGAAAAATATGATTTCTCTGATTCTTAGAGCTCCACGAAAGTACTTAATAAACATATTTTTATACGTTACAACACACGAACATAAACTACAAACTTTTCTCTACAATGTATAAAAAAATATTGAAAAACAGAGTGTGAACATAGTTTTGTGCAATAATCATTCAGGATGTTTCAGCCAGCACGCTGGTAAAAGTGTATACCTATACATACATGCTAACCATTCATGGCTCAGCGTGTCGTTGACATACATAGGTATACATTTGTACGAAAGCGCTAGCTAAAATACTCTGAACTTTTGTTTGCAAGAAACAATGTTGCCCTTAAAATTTTCGCTATTTACTTTTCTTAAGATGGTGAAGAAAGGTTAACAGTTATTGTTCATTTATTGTAAAAATTAAAACTATCTTCACTTTTTACTGACAAAGATCTCTTAAAATTGGAAAAATCACATTTTCCAAAAATTTGAGAATTTTTTACTAAAAAATTGGTGGACTTATATTTATGAATCTTGAATAGTTTTTTGTTTAAAATTCACTAAAGAATCTGTATATATTTTTTTATAGATCAAAAAAATTAATTTGACAAAATTGTTTATATAAAATTGTTTAAAAAATACCTGACCACACTCCTGGATGTCAAGATACACTTTCAGGTACAGTAAAACATTCTGAACAAAAAAAGCACGAAATAACTGAGTGTGAATAATTTTTTTCTGGTTTATCACTAATTGAGCTCGATCTATACAGTGAAGCTTTAAAAAGATGTAGCCAACAAAAAACTCTGAAATCATTTCAGAACTTGAGACAATTGGTACCTCTAGCAACTGGTGACAAGCATTCTTGTAAATGCTGAAAGATACAATGATCTCCCTGTCAGCTCCACTCTGAAGTAATGCTAATGCGGTTCCAGGGTGACTCTAAAGCCATGAGGCATGGAGGGGAGGGGGGTTGAGTGAGTATCGGTGGTCTAACAAAAAAAATCCACAGAGTTCCATCACCGCTGTCTTTGTGGTGTACATCAACACGTTTCCTTTGCACCACAGAAAAAAAACTGCTACCACTACTAATGCTTTTAAGAGAGGTTTTGCTTATTTCTTATTTCTTACTTCTACTACTATGAGTGCTCTTTCCAGCAAAGGTTTTATGCTAGTTTCTCCATACTGGGCGCTTTCCAGATGGTAAATACGGGTACGCTTCTCAGATTAAAGGAGAACCGAACACATTGAGTGGCTATTAGCAACGGCGGCTGGGGATGAAAAGTGTGGGCTGCATTGACTAGTGTACTTGTATCTGTGAAGGCATTAGACTTGTGTTTTCTGCTTTAATTCATGTAGAATTGTGGGCTGACTTTCAACGCTACCGCTTGGGGAAAACGTAAACCAGTACTAGGGGACCGGCAGTATTAGAAATAAACTCAAGCTTTGTCCTCATCGTGATGAACTTTGGTAACAAGGTGACGGTCAGGTGAATAGCAATTAGAAGCTCTGTAGTCAATGCAAAACTCACAACGTCAGGCAGGAATGGCAGCGTGGGTGTCTGCCTGAAAAATTTTGGAGTGTTATTCAGCGAGTGATCACCAGTTTATATCATTTAAAATTAGTGAGTTGCCTGATACTGTGTCACAAAAAGTGCTCTAGGTGCAGGATGCTGGTGAGGCAGAATGTTTCTGCAGGAAGTCGTCGGGGCTCTTTTTCCAGTACACCTAGAGGAGGAGTGGACGAGGTTCCTGATGCTTGTATCCTGACTGATCACCCTGAATGTTAAGAACGCCTTTAACTGGCGAGGTGGTCCGACACAAGAAGGGCACTGTGCGACCAGGAAATACGAAGCACATGAGGAGGATCCTAGACAACTATTTCTGGGACCGCCCGCTTAGGTACAACACAACAGAGGGACCACGTGAGTTAAGAGTAACGTTGATGGTGGCTAAGGGTTCTGCGCTGGATCCAAACTCCGAGATCTTGGAGTGACTGGGAGGGAAAGGGGGGCACGACTTCGACATCACTTGGCACAAAACGGAAATGGTGCTCCTCAATAGGTAGTGATCATTTGGTGAAGATTTTTGTGTGAATGTCACGGGTGTCAAAATCTGCGACAGCCTCAAGGAAACTTGGAGTGTGGGTTGACTCTATTGTTAAAATTCTTCACATCATAATACACCTCACATGTAGTTTACATATTAAAAAGTTTAGGGAAACATGTCAAAAAATGTAGACTTGTTGGATTAAATTTGTGATACTGTTTCCGATTTTAATTAAACACTAGTCATGATTCCAACAGGAAGTTCAAAAGTATCTGAACTAAATAACCTAAGCCACAACTGTTGAGCTAGTTGAAGTAACCCTAAAAAATAAAAACTTAAACCTAGTAACCTGCACTTGTCTTTGTATATTATGTTAATAAGTAATAAAAGTATCTTAAACTACGTAACTCAAGGTATGGGTATGAACCACTTAATAAATTGATTAAATAACAGTAAATCATACGAGCACAAATTACCAGGCAATCCAGGGCACTTACCGGCCACTTGATTAATAGGTAAAGTATTATTTAACAACATAAGTGCCAATCACAGAATAACACGAAAATTCTATTGGCCACTAAATCAATTAACAGTATAGCAATAAATAATATAAGGGCCAACCACACGGCAACTCAAAGCGCTGACTGACAGATAAATGAATTGATAAAAATTAATTAATAAAAATAAATCTAAGTGCCAATCACTAAGCGATCAAGGGTGCTTTCTGGCTACTTAATTAATTAATTTAGCATTTAATTATTAATACAAAAATAGATCACAAAGTAACCTGGGGTACCAACTGGCAACTAGATTATTTAGTAAATCATTAATTATTAACTGCATAGGCGTAAGGGAGACCGGGGTAATCGTGGCCACCTGGGTAAACAGGCCACTGGATATATTCAACCATTTAATTGAGATGAAAATGTAATATATTTTTTTTTTATTGAAATATATCTCTACTTACATGCCGTCAATAAAATAAAACCATAGAATGACTTTTTGTTAAATTTTTAAATAATTAAATTTAATAGTTAAAAAATTTGGAGGATCAGCTACATTATTAAACTTGCCTGAAGCGGAAAATACATCAAATCGATTCAAAATTGACACAAATTGAAAGTTTGAACCTCAATCTACAATCTGCTTTTTTTTATTTTACCAAATATTATTTAGAAATATAATTATAAGTAATTTTAAATAGTCCTATTTTGGGGTGTGGTGGCCATCTCTCTGGGGTACAGTGGCCATCGAGTTTGTTGTTTACGTCAATACTGAGTCAGTCTGCTAATCTGCGGATACTAACCTAAACTTTTTAATCGTACTTATAGCCAAAACAAAACAAACAGTGTCAGGTGAAAGTTATGTAGTACTTAAGTAATTAGTCATATTTTAAGTCAATTCGGTATTAAAGGTGCAATAAAAATAAGTCATGGTGCGTAAGTATAAGAGAAAAACTGTGGATAAAGGCTGGAGTGAATTCCAATTGCAATTACAACGATATACCGAAAAATATATATTTCTCTTTATTCTATGTGTATACTGACAGAAAAATATTTATGTCGATATACATTTTTATTTATCGATCTGTTATGTAAGTAATTATTAATTTACATAAATTCTCAATTTTTAGACGTAAGATTAGTAGCAACATTTAAAATAACCTTTTAAATCGATGGCCACTGTACCCCGGGGTATGGCCACCTCTACCCCGGCCATGGGTAAAATGGCCAGTTTGAGACGCATTCACTTTTTCATACTTAAACAACATTTATTATAAATAAATAACTCAACCAATTGGATACTATTTCTACACATCCGGCCCCTTTTATTTGCGTTTTTTAAATTATTCTACAATCAAGTAGTCGTTCATAATAACGTGATAAAGTTAGGGTGGCCAGACTACCCCGGTGTCCCTTATGCATTTCATTGGTAATAATTACGTATTCACTTCATAGCAATTTCCTTAACTCTTAAAACCTTTAATCGTAAGCAGAAGCCCAAGTGTTCCGTCTAGTTCAGTATCTTCCTAGCATTAGATTTGAATGAGTCATTCTACCACAAACGGTCTATTTCGTGTCCCAGTCAGTTACGACATTGTGTAAGAAGATATTAAAGTTTTAATTTGAAAGCTTTTCAAAATAATTAATGGATGACTTCTGCTGAAGGTACAATGAAATTTAGATCATAAAAAATTGTTGCTTTAGTTTTAGATACGAAAGAGAGCTAAATTAGCGTCACGGGTTCGTGTCTGACTCAAAAATTGACAGTTATGACGATGTCTGGAAACAAAACATAAATTTTGTATTTTTTCTACGGCATTGGATCTCAAGAATATGAATTAGAACAATACTTAGAGGTATTTTAGAGAACCAATACAATTGTATCGAAAATTGAATAGTATTTAAGTTTCGTGATCAAAATCTGGCAAATTTAAAATTTCAACAAAAAATGCTATCAGATATGCACGTCACTAAACGCCACTTTAAACCTTTTGTACTGAACGAAGGTTAAGGATATTGCAGGAATTTTTTTACCATTATTCCAACGTGATAAGCTAGTGTTACAGGCTGCAAATGTGTAAATTCGATTACCCTAAAATAAAAACTAAGAGCCCGTAGTGCTAAAGAATTTCATGTGTCTTTTTGAAGCATTCACATATCGACTTAGAAAGTTATAGGTTAAATTATAGTTATTTTGTACATGATGAATGTCTAAAGGCAAGGTTTCATCAAGACGAAAGGTAGTGGGTTGAAATAAAAAATTAAATAGTTTTATGTATGAAATAGGTGCAGTGGTAAAGTTTAATTTACATTGGGTGCATCACAATATGAATTTTTAAACAAATTTATAAGAGCTTGTAACGCTACTTTTTTTGCTAAGAGCCGATAACGCTATCACCCAACTCCTTGTATTTTCTACGTAAGAATAAATCCAAATTTTTATGGACCACAACTTTCTCTCAGTCATAATAATATTGCATAAGAGCCCTTAACGCTTCTATTTTCCGCAAATAAAACAAAAACATCATCGAAAAAATTTTCCCGTGCAGATCAAGGAGGGCCTAAACAACTACAGCTTATAGTTACGGACAGTACGAAAAAATATTTTAAGATTAAAATCCATTTTTCGTTTGTCCACTCCAGCCCTTAAAATATGCCAGTTTCTACAGGATAAGCCATAGATTATATAGTTTAATGTACCAGGCAAGCCATATACTATCCTACTGAACCCCCTTAAATTAAATAAAAAATTAATTCATTTATTCATAATTTTAACCTAATTCACATTGGGTCAAGCTCTCTACCACGGCATCTTTTCAACCCCCACACGATTATGTGAAAATAAACTTTTAATTAAAATGTATTATTGATGGGTAATAAACAATTATTTGATGATCGTTCGACACAACAACATGCATCTATATTAATAGAATGTAAACTGTTTCAGGATAATATATATCTGAATACTATTATCTCATAATGTCTTAGTTTTGTTATAAAATTTACATTATCCGAATAATCATAATAAAAATTATGTTTTATTAAACTAAAATAATTTTTAAAGTTACCTCCTTAATTAGCAGTTACATGAGTCTTTGTTTTTTTACATATTTATCATTTCAAATACGATCCAGTTTTTGAAAATTTTTAGTATAAGTAGTGTCAATATTTATACTTAAGGAAGTTGGGGAAAAAAGTTCAAAATGTAGAATCGTCCTAAAAAAACGTATTTTATTATTGAGAATATAAAGAGTACTCATGAACTTTTTTTTATTTTCCACTAGAAAAATCTTCAAGATGAAAATTATTAAATACTGACAGTTCAACATGTTTTTTCATGAGAGAACAAGATTAGGTTACCTTATTATTGAAATTAGGGTATTTTATGAATGTGCAAGAAGAAAAACAAACGTTTTCATAGATACCTTAGTAAAAAAGAAAGACGCTTGAAAAAAAATTAGCCTTTGCCAGGCATTTTTCAAAAATATAATCAATTACAGTTTTACAGTTTCAAGTTTTGTGGAGTGCAAGAAGGGGTGCGTGGTAGAGGGACTATGCTTCAATGTGTGTATCATTTTCTTTATTACATTAAAATTCATCTAAGAAGTTAAACTAATCAAACTACGCCTTTTCTACTTGATTATTTAAACATATTAATTTATTTGCATGCGTGGGAGCAATATAATTTATTGTACGGTATAACCGATTCAAGAAAATCATTTTTTTAAACTTTTTTATACTACAAAAAGATTTATTAAATAAAAACCTAAAAAAAAGCTTAAAATTAGAGTTACATAATGACTTGTATTGTTTTAAATGTATACTTAGTATTAGTAAGGAATCAAATTATATTTATATGTTTTTCTTACCATGAGCCCAACTGCCACTGTGTCCTCGGGTCACACTTTGCGCCGTTGTAATCACTTTGGGCCCACGGGCAAAAGAGTTTTTTGCACCCTTTAGGCCCAGAATACGTTTCCACCCTTGGGCCCAAAAGATTTACTGAGTGCGAAATGTGCCCACGGGCACAAAATTTCACTTTGCGCCCTTGGTAAGAAAAACATTATACGCGAGTCAGGCACCAACATACAACATCTGCGCCCTTTGGGCGCTCATGTTTGTACTTTGTGCCCTAGTACCATGATGTAAAATGGGAAAAAAGTTTGATGTAATCGATAAATAAATTATTTGTATCATTATAAGTTCAAAAGTTGACTTAGTGACAGAATAGTAGCCCTAGTATTGTGCGTGTACCAACTGTAGGTTGATTGGTTTTTTAAGGTACGAATAAATACTGAGTTTAACACAAACACAATGTATTAATACATAAAATACATATTGACAAATTTATATATAGTGATTGTGTTAAAAAAGCTCGCATTGAGTAACAAGTAACTTTAGCTACTACTTTTTTTAACATCGTTTGCATTGCAAAAGATTTACTAATTTTTAAGTTTAAAAACAAATCTGTAATTAAAGTTCTGAAATAATTTAGTAGATTATTAAATAAACACTTACTAGTGTTAAATAACCAAATTCTGCTAACATGCTTCATGTACAATAAAAAGAAAAGACAATATACTCTTACTGCTATACTGCTTACTATAATTTGTTTGAATAATTTTAAGTTTTATAAGTTGATTTAAAAATAGGGTATTAGCAGAACTATTGTACGTGTACCGGGCTTAAAATATGTTCTTTACAGGTACGTTAAAGTAGTAAATTAAACGTTAACACGTGAAATATAGACGTAAAAAGTTATTTTCATTGCTTTAACGGATGGCTCTAACGTATGTTATTCAAAGTAACAAGTTACTCTTGTTACCAAAGAAAATTGAGACTAAAGTTAATAAAAAATACGGAAATAGCAGTACCACGTTGATTTTGTAAGCGATAGAATTATCTACTGCAATTTTCCATATTGAAATTTCTTAAGCCCTACATGAAGCTGTTTGCTTGCTTCTGAGCAGGCATAACAGCGACAGCAGCAGCAGCAGCAGTAGCAGAAGCAGCACAAACAAGCAACTCAATGTAGGGTTAACACTATTTTTGGCCTTAATATTCCATTATTTCATCGCATGCAAAAAAAGCATCCTAACTTTAATAATGTTAAAAATATCTGTTTCAGTGATTTTTTTTGTACCACAAAAAAAATTAAATATTTAATTTTTCCCATAAGGCCTGTAGTATTTTTCCTCTAGTATTCATACACACATCGCCGTGTGACGTGACACAGACACATTCTCAATATTAACTTTTTATAAATACTGTTTGTATAGCACAAGTTTTGAAAATTAAAAAAAACAATTTTTTTCAGTCAAAGTTTTTTATTTCTTTCGAAGCAGGATGTATAGTCTATACTTGATACATGGACCATAAAACATGTGCTTAAAAGCTTATTTGTGTAAAATTTTATCATAAGATATTTCGATGGATACCCATTGCAGAAGAAACGTTATCAAAAAATAAGTATCTGATATATATTGATGCATGTAATTATTTTCAATTACGTACTTATTAATGCATGTAAATATCAAATAAGGATCTATGAATTCAGTCGAAAATAGGGTAGGCTCGAAGGCGGTAGTCAAGGCCATCTTGGTATTGGATACATCAAATTTACCGCAGATGGACAGTATGACTCGGATAAAAAAAGACTGTATTGTATTGAAACACATGAACAGCTTCAAGATAGAGTAAATTATGCTTACTTGATTAAAGTAATTGAAAGGCTTGAAAAAGAAATAGATACAGCTTATAAATTTTCATGTACAACTTATAAAAAAATTTTTACTTATTCAAGCTGATTAAAAAACGTAAACCTAGACATTTAACACATGAAACAAATTATGGAAGATCTCCATAAGGTAGCCAGACATAATTATCCTCACCAAAAATTCAAAGTACGTCAAGTAACTTGGTAAGCATACTTTGTAGAGATGCAGCCTTACGCTTGTAAAAACAATGGCTATCGGTATTTGCTTAGTGTAATAGACGTTTTCTCCAAGTAAACATGGGCTTCATCTGTCAACAAAAAAACTGGTGAAGAAGTCACTACAACAATGCATTCGATATTAAGAAAAAAAACAGGTACCAATAAAAATGAAAACTTATTACAGCAAAGAATTTTATGATACACTTCCAAAATTTCTGCAAAAACATAAAATATGCTCAACTTACAGAAATCTCAAAACGTCTATGCACAAGCGATAAAGTCAACTTTATTTTCGACAACATTTTTTAAATTCGATTTTTCAGTATTTTTTATTATTAGAAAATTTAATTAACATTTACAACATATTCAGCCATTCATAATTTCCTTGCAAATAAATTTTTTTCCACATCAGATCTTTTCAAATACAAGTTTAAATCATGAGAAAGTTTAAAAAAATATGTGCAAACAGCGATAAAGCACGTGTAAACAAAACCAAGCCAATATTTAAAAAATGGTTTACACCAAATTGGTTGATGGAAATATTCACAATCACACAAGTAGCAGCAACAAATTCAGCAACATATTATCTTAAAAAATTAGCAAGATCAACCAATTTCTTAAGGTTTCTACATGCAGAAACTGCAGAAACAAAGCATTCCGATGTTTACCTGCGAAAAAATTTTCACGTTTTGCCAAACTTTCGCGAAAGTTCATGTTTGGCCAAACATTAGCTTGACATGGGCAATGAAAAAATCCTAAATATGGATTTTTGCTAAAACGTTTGAATCAAGTTTAGCTAATGTTTATCCAAACTATGTGGCACAAATAGCAAAAGTTTTTCTTCAATAATACAATAATAAAAAAATTAAATTTTAAAAATAGATTTTAACTGAATCCTATACCAATATGAGACAGGTTAGTCCATACGACTTATTAAAAAAGTCGTACAGAAGTTGCTCTTGAACCTCAGCTACCGAGATTCCGTGTGCGACACAAACATGCTTAACCACTGGGCTATAGCGAGATGGTATATACGGAGACATGAATTGTCTATCTATCATACCAATAATATGATTTTTTTTTCATGTTATAAAATTGACCATATATCATTTTCTAAAAAAAGTTTTTTGTCAATCTATTCAGTTACAATTAATTGTATGTAAAACAATAAAAGTACACCGAACATGGGCAGATTTAACATGATTTTAATCTTTATTGTAAATCATATGCTTGAAAATACACTAACAAAATATTGTTTCACAGACAAATAATCGTGACAGAATACATGGACATATATTTTTTTTAGAAAATATTATAAGGTCCATTTTATAACATTAATTTTAAAAAATCATAGTATTCATACGATACGAAGACGTCAATTTTATAACATGAAATAAAAAAAATCGTATTATTGGTATGATAGATAGACGAGTCGTGTCTCCATATGTACCATTTTGTCATAGCTGGATGGTTGAGCGTGCTTGTGTCACACGCGGAATCTCGGTGACTGAGGTTCAAGACCAACTTCTGTACGACTTTTCTTATAAGTCGTATAAACTGTCCTGTCTTACATTGGTACAGTCATCAGTTAAAATATATTTTTAAAATTACATTTTTGGTTTTTTCATTATTGTATTATGATAGGAAAACTTGTGCTATTTGTGTTACAAAGTTTGAATGAATATTAGCTAAATTTGAGTTAAATATTCCAGCAAAAATCCAAGTTCGAGATTTTTTCATTGCTCATGTTAGGCCAAATATGAACTTTTGCGAAAGTTTGGCAAAACGTGAAAATTTTTTGACGCGTACCTCGTAGAGAAGTTTCTTTGAAGACATGAAAAGTAAGTTTTTGTCAAATGGTTGGGATTTTACACCATTTATGACAGTTGGATTGACAAGAATAAATTATAAACATTTTCAAGTAAACAAAAGTATTTTTCTACACTATAAGAAGGAGATATACTACAAATAATGTGAGCTTATTAGATGATTCTAATAACTCCTTAAAAAATTCTTTATTTTCCAACAATGCAGTACATATCTTATTCGGTAGAAAAATTTGAAATTCGTCTGCCAGTTCAGCATCTTAAATCCATACTTTAATTTTACCTTTTTAAGCTTGGTCACCATGTAATTCTGATCTGGAATTATATCAGTAACTTTCTCTGTTGCAAGGAAATCATTGCTGGCTATTATGTTTAATGCTGTTAAATCAATCTATGACATACGTATGCATAAAAAAAAAAAGTTAAGACATTAACGCAAGTACTTTATACACGCGACATACTAGCTTTAATTTTATCTATGTTTTTTACCGTACGATTCTTTTCATGAGACACATATTGAGGGTGTTTTCCACTTGTTGAAAAGCTTCTGCGGTCGTACTTTCAAACTATCTGTACCCTGACTCACGAGAAGAATGAGCTCTGCTGGTTGCAACACTTTCTGATCTGTTTCTGCTTCTTTTAATTTTCGCAGCTTATCTGATGTTTCTGCCTTTACTTTCAGTTGTTCAGATGTGATTACCTCTTTAACTTTTTCTTTTTTTATCTGATTGACTTCTTCTTCCAACTGTTCTTCCCTATTATTGGCTGTATCCAACTCCATACTGTGTAACCAGGTTATAGATAACGATTGGCGTTTTGCACACTGAAGGCAATTCTTCTTCATCAATCAGTGAAGGAGCTGATGAAATCACGATACTATATTCATGTTTTCTCTTGCATCATGTTAATATTTTTACACAAATATAAGACATAATCGTTTAAAGTAACTGTAGTCTCCACAACGAAACTTTACACACCTTTTGCTTTACTTAATGGATTGCATTCTTGAATCTATATACCATAAATATATTGTACATTTTGCTTTTTTGCTCTGCAAATTCCAACATGATTTTTTCGTTACGTTTATCTTTTATGTAACCAAAAATTTTGTTATTAACAAGTGGTACATTTAATTTATTATCGGGATAATAGTCTAAAGTATCAAGTTCTTAAATATTGTCACGCATTATTTTATTAACAGTTTGATTTGTTATTTTATACACAAGACTATTAGTGACTATATACCAAAGTTTGCACTGACCTCCCATTTTACTTTTCATAAAGATTTAATAAAACTAGTACATAAATATCTTGGAACTGGATATACTAAGTAATAATATAGCCACAGGCTTTTCGTTAAATATAATTAACAGCTTTGAAAATTTGGTCGAGCAATATGTCTCAGCACAATATCTCTCCTCCCACTTATTAATGAGTTGCTTATCAATGCGTTTAAGTTCATTTTTCACAATCTTTTCGTAAACGGCATTATTAAATAACATAATATCTTCTTCACGTTATTCTTAGCATTATGACGCTTTTTTCTGTTCGAGTCAATGTATTTTTTAGCCAAGGACTCTGTTGGATCTGTGGAGTTCTATAAAATATTTTTAAAAATTAACTATACAGTCCTTATTAAGTGTATACTGCACAAATGTTAGCATTACAAAATTTAAGATAAACAAAAATTGGCAAGCCACTTACTTTGTCAACGATGTTACAGCGCTAATCACAGATACACTTCTGATTAATTTATTGCATACACTGTCACAACAATTAATTAATATTCATAAAGAATAAATTAATTATACTTGGGAGCACTGATTGAGTTTTGAGCCTGCAAAAAAGCCTTCTCTCGCTGCTTGCAAACTTACCAACGGATGGCGCGACCGTTATGTTGCCAATCCCACTTAAACAGTAATCATTTAAAACAAGAAGTTAACTAAACGAACGATTTTTTAGAAGTAAACGGTATTGGTACTAGCAACTCATTTAATATCCTTCAAATTTTGAAAGTACAGGGCAGGGGGTAAGAGTGGCTTCTTGAGGCATGCGCGCACGCGTGTGTGTGTGTGGCGTGTAGGCACAAGCGCATGTTTATGTATTTAACTAAAATGTACATGTTATTAACCACATTTAGTCGTCAAATTCATTTATTCATTTACTCACGACTGAGTAACATACATTACTTTTCCTTACAAAATGAAGTACATTGTAGATTATCAGTGCCTTAAAGGTTTTGGTAACAACTTTATTTTTAAGAAAATTTTCTTTATCAACCTTAACATAGATACTAACTATTCCAGTCGTAATTGTGCTCAAGGTAACTTTCCCATTAGGTATTTATCAAAAAAGAACCAAAAAATAAAATAAATAGTTTTCATAGCATAAACTGAAATTCCAGTAATAATTTTTACAAAAGCGAAATAGAAAAATTGGAGGGCACGCTGATGGACGTTGAAATAGTTTATATTAAAGGCCTTGAGAAAAAAATGGTTTCTGAATGTATCATCATGAAAGTACGTACTGTACTTATGTGTACTAACGTTATAAAAAAACATACCTTAAGTATAATAATGTTCAGTTTCTTGTAAATGGTCCATTTTTTCCAGAATTATTGAACTCGAGCAGTATGCGTATTTTGTTACTGTAAATCATATGTAAAACTACGTACCTTGCAAGCGTCACAGCTGTCATATTGATCGGGTGTGTGCAGTAAAAAATCTAGAGGCAATAAATGATGGAAGCAGTCGTCAAAAGTATGAAATTCTAAGAGCTACATGCTTAAGGGGGCTCCTTCACGAAAGTCCCCAAACAGAGATATATTATTTCTTGTAAATAAAAGTCTACTGAATTTAATGGTGGTCTAAATTATATTTCGAATGGGTCAAAATTTTGAGAAATCCGAGCTCAAAGTTGTAACTATTAGCACGTGTTCCTATGGGGCAGCGTGAAAAACAATTTGTTTTCGTTTATAATAAACCTAAATTAAATGTCCCAGCAGACTGAATATATACGTTTTGTAGATGAAGTCTTCCTCTGTCATATGCTGTATTAAAAAATGTGGATAAAGGACCATTTTAGCGAGATATTTGTGATGGAAATAAATAAATAGTGTCCGGGAGGTCAGGAGGTCACGTGGGTAGCAGACGTAATTATTCACCTAATCACGCGAGTTTTCAAAAAGTTGAGATTCGTATAGCTTGAAGTTTGTATGTACCTAGCATTATTTCTATCGAATAAGGAGTGTGGAATTAAATAAATATAAACTTTTTGCATATTTTAACGCTTCTAAATATTTTAATATATTATTTTAACAATCCTGGAAAATATATATTTGCAATGACTAACTAGTATAACCTCTTGAGTGCCTTTTTTTTCTCATATTTCGTTACATACTTTTTTTTCATGAACTTGCCTTTCCTGCATCCTCTTGAGACTCTATGTGCATAGTATTTTTTTTTTTTAGGTGGATTAGAAGGACCGTCATCCATTGTTTATCAATTAAATCATGTTAATGACTTACAGATACTAAACACTATAGAGGTAGAGTAATAGCAGAAAGGCATGCAAACATAAAATAATATACCATATACCTATATATTACATCGCTATACTACACCAACACAGGTGGTGTACCACTTACCACTGTACCCTTGTATGCACTAGACTGGTCAAAACAATAATTAATTTTTCGTACAAAGTTAAACTACACACATAAATATTATTTTTCCCACTTCATACGTTATTAAAAATATCATAATGATTGTCAGACACATTTGTTTATTGAAAAACAAAACTTTATTTTTTGTTTGTCTTTGACCTCAGCAGTAGTCGTAGGAGCCCCCTTAAGTATTCATTCTTATGAATGCAAATAAAAATATTAAACAAGCGTGAAGAGTCTCGGGACAGCTTTAAGAAGTAACGCTGCCTCACATATGTGGCAGCGGAACATTATCTGACATTCATTGTACTAATAATCTCTGTGGATACACACATACATATTTATACATGCCAAAGCACACGCCCACACACACACACACACACACACACACACACATTTCTGAGATAAATATCAAAAAATTGATGTCAAACACGTAAGAATACAATGTTTGCAGAAAAAAAGTAAATATCAATAAAATGAAAAAAAATGTTCAGCTGATAGGAAATACACAAAGAGAGATATCTGTAAAGCACACGATTGGCAAAGTATTTCCCTATCATGACAACAAATTTTCTCATACTTGTTTCTTTGATTTTTTTTTTCGTTGTGAGTTTTAATGGTGGGAGTTTTGGTTTTTACTCGTGCGCTATGAATTGACCATTATTATTCTAATTTTTAGATATGGTTTTTAATTGTTGGAGTACTTTATTAAAAAATAACTTGCTACTTGATAGAAGAAGAGTGTGCAACATCAGTAATATTATACTAATGTAAATAGAAAATTTAGTTTATGAGATTTGAAATCTTGCGCTTTAGGATATTCTCTTACCTACAAGGGCCAATCGTAAGCGTGCGCGCGTCTATTAATACACCAATAGACTCTGTTATACTTACCTTTGTCCAGCAGATTGCTGCTGCGGTTATCATTTGTCAGCCTCAAACGCCCTTTTCGGTAAGTCGCTTTGCGCTCGTGTTTATAATTTTCACGTGTATCGTTTTTATGTAAGATTTTTGTAACGAAAACGATTCACAGTTTCGATTGACACGTAATTTCTCCACCTGACTCGAAAATTAGTTCTTCCTTTTTTTATCTTGCATGTAAGCAAGTATTATGACTTTTTGAAGTAAAATTAAATAGAGAGATTGTTTTTTTTATAATAAACGGCTAAAGTGTTTAAAAGTGTGTTGTGCACTAATTGTTGTGTCCTTTTTATTCACATCCTTTTTCACGCTCCCCCAAATCCGGCGTACGATATACAAAATTATACAGTCCACTATCTTACTGAGTTCAATTTCGAACATGGTCCTTCGAGCCGGATGTGGGGATGTGAAATATAGGTGTAGGACATTTTTCTTTTGTGTAAGACACGTGGTCGTTTTATCGGCCATCTTGGCTTCTTTTTGCATTCTTCTTGGGCGACGAGGCTGACGCGGTCAACGCGCCGGCGCTTAGTCCGTACGCACACACACACACATATAGCCATATCTCTTTCTCTCTTTTCTTTATTCGTTTGTCATCGGGTGCGAGCGAGTCCATTGTTTATTTTGGGGACTCACGTCAGCGTGTGCTGCTGCCTGTCTCTGCAGGCTATTGTGACAACACCGCTGCTGCTGTTCCTACTTTGGTCGTCGTCAGCGTGTGCTGCTGCCTGCCTCTGCAGGCTATTGTGACAACACCGCTGCTGCTGCTCGTGCTTCGGTCGTCTTCAGCGTGTGCTGCTACCAGCCTCTGCAGGCTTTTGTGACAACACCGCTGCTGCTGCTGGCTCCACGGGTCCTTTCGTCGTCAGCGTGTGCTGCTGCCTGTCTCTGCAGGCTATTGTGCCAACACCGCTGCTGCTGCTGGCTCCACGGGTCCTTTCGTCGTCAGCGTGTGCTGCTGCCTGTCTCTGCAGGCTATTGTGACAACACCGCTGCTACTGCTCATGCTTAGGTCGTCGTCAGCGTGTGCTGCTGCCTGCCTCTGCAGGCTATTGAGACAACACCGCTGCTGCTGCTGGCTTCACGGGTCCTTTCGTCATCAGCGTGTGCTGCTGCCTGCCTCTGCAGGCTATTGAGACAACACTGCTGCTGCTGCTGGCTCCACGGGTCCTTTCGTCGTCAGCGTGTGCTGCTGCCAACTTATACAGGCTATTGAGTCAGCACCGCTGCAGTCAAGTCCTGCAAGTCTTTCGAACTCAACATAACTACGAATACTTGGTCCTGTTTACACGGATGGAAAATTGTATATTTTGTGGTATGTAATATCAGTTCCTTGTAGTTTTTCGTTTTTTTGTTTACCGATTGACTTGAATATATTTTTGCGAACTTAACTTTATGTAAGCACTTGTAAAAATTAAGAACACTACCGTCGTTTAGCGTTATTGTTGAATTAGTTAGCTTGTGTCTGACTCAAGTTTGGCTACGGTGCGCGGTTTGTATTTATTTATTGAATATTTATTACTTAAATTAAAATTTACCTTATCAAAATGGATAACCTTTATGAGGTGCAAGTTAAACTGTTTAACAAAATTAAAGGTTCCTTTACAAACTTTAAGAAACTTGGCCAGGTAAAAATGACCAGGGGTCAGGCTGACTTTAGGCTTCAACAACTCAGAGATACTTTTGAACAGTTTAAATCTACTCATGATGATATTATAAATAGAAAACCTTTACCCACAACTCATGATTATTTTAAAAATGAGTGCTTTAAAGTGGGAGAGGATACTTTTTATTCAGTTCAGGGTGATTTTAACGATTTTTTTAATTCGCTTAATGATCATTCGAATCCAATAGGCACCTTACCTCCTGCCAATACCAATGTTAGTTCGTTTCAAAGTTTCTCTTCTTTACCTCCAATAGACTTGCCATCCTTTGATAGTGATTTTGCTAGTTGGGAGAATTTTCGCGATGTTTATAGGGCTATAGTCCATAGAAAGCAAGAATTACCAGCTATTATTGAATATCAACATCTTAGGGCGCATCTAGAGGGTGAAGCTTTAGACCTCATTAAAAATATACCCTTGTCTGAAGAGAGTTATATACAGGCCTGGGATACCAGAACCCGGTATTGTGATAATNAAGTGGGAACGGTTGCTAAGAGTAACAGCATATTGCCTTCGTTTTACATACCGTTGTTTACATAAAGTTAAACAAAAGATCTATATTCCTATCGTCTCTGTGTTAATTGTTTTGGTCCTCACCTTAATCGGGAGTGCTCTGGTAATAGTAAGTGTTCACACTGCAACCAAAAGCATCACACCATTATGCACAGAGGGAAAAAAGTCCAGCTCTATATCTGTCTCTGCTAAAAATAAGACAACAAAATCTGTAAATAACTTGACGAACTCCTTTACTGTACAAAACCAAGCTCAGATTTCTTCAGAGTCTAGTGTAAATGAACAGTCATGTAGTAGTAATAAAATCGTCTCACCCAAGGTGCTTTGAGCTACTGCTCGTGTTTTCGCGTATGCCACTGATGGATCTCGCATATTGGTATGAAATCTCATTGATGAGTGCTCACAGAGTTGTCTTATTACTAAATCTCTCTGTGATATGCTGCATTTGAAACCAAGATCAGTAAGTACAACTCTGTCAGGAGTGGGTGGACTGATTTCCATGGACGCAAGTAAATCAGTTGCTTTCAAATTTAGGCCTCATTTTGAGTCTGGTTTTGAGCACCTTGTTGATGCGTTAGTCGTGCCAAAAATTTCTTTCTACGAACCACCTCTAGGTAGTTGTTTGGCAAATTTAGATTATGGGAAGGATGTAATTCTAGCAGATCCAGAATTTTACAGTTTAGATAAAATTAATATTTTGTTACATCCATCTGTCCATGCAATTATTATCGGTCAGGAAGTTCGCAAATTAGCCCCTGACTACCCAATTGCCTCTGCTTCGCAAATTGGTTGGTTGTTATCGGGTCAGATGCCCTTTGGTTCAGGATCCAACTTGTCACAAAAATCACTAGTTATGGTAAATGTTGAGGAAACTCAGCTTAATGAGTTAGTTCAGCGGTTTTGGATTATTGAGGAACCTCTCAAGCCTCGAAAAAGTTTGAGTAAAGACGAGATAGCCTGTGATGAGATTTTCATCAATTCACACTCTCGAGATTCAACCGGCAGGTATGTTGTACGGCTTCCTTTCAAGGTTAATCCAAAAACTCTTCCTGAACTACAAAGACAATCGTACCAATCAGCGTTGGCAGTTTTTCACCATTTAGAACGGAGGTTTGTGAGAGATAAGTCTCTACATGATGCTTATTCAGCATTCATGTCTGATTATATATCTTTGGGCCATATGAAGGAATTATCGGTTGACAAATTAGCAGCTTGTTATCTACCTCATCATGGAGTTTTTAAAAACAACAAGTTGCGAGTAGTTTTTAATGGATCAGCTTCTTGTAATTCTAGTTCCTCGCTCAATTCCATTTTACACTCTGGTGAGAATTTGTTGCTTAGCTTATTTGATATTATATGAGATGGAGATTTTACCAATTCATCTTTACTACTGACATTGAGAAAATGTTCCGACAAGTTTTGGTAGCTCCTGAAGATTATGAGTTTTAGGCCATTTTATGGAGACCTAATGCATCTGTACCTATTCGATCTTACGTCTTAAACACTGTTACATATGGTTTGACAAGTTCACCTTACTTGGCCACACGTGTTTTAAGGCAACTCGCCGAGGATTACACTGAATCTCATCCTGTAGCTGCTCAAGTTCTTTGTGAAGACTTCTATGTGGATGATTATTTGTCTGGTAGCCATACGTTGGAAGATGCTAAGATTAAATGTCGGCAACTAATTGAATTGTGTGAATTAGGTAAATTTCCACTGAGAAAATGGTCAGCCAATTCATCTGAGTTGATAGCTAAGTTACCAGTAAGCCACTTATCTAGTAAGCCAAAGACCCTAATTGATGATGAACCAATTGTTTCTGTTTTAGGCTAACATTGGAATCCTAGTAGTGACGAGTTTCGATTTTGCGTTATGTAAACGTTGACACACCCGTTCGCTGGACCAAACGTACTTTATTAGCGCAGTTGTTAAAATTTTTTGACCCTTTAGGATGGTTGGCTCCAACGATAATTTTTGCTCAAATACTATTTCAATCTTTTTGGTTGTTGCAAGTGTCTTGGGATGATTCTCTGTCACCTGATTTGGTTAAAACCTTGACTCATTGGTTAAATGAAACACGTTTGTTAAATGAAGTTCGAATACCTAGATGGAATCATTTTTCGCTAGATTGTGAATCTCTCGAACTTCATGGTGTTGCCGACGCTCCTAAAAACGCCTATGCAGCGGCTGTTTATTTACGCGTTGTACGCGAGGGTGAGATTTTTTTACATCTTTAATTAGCCAAAACGAAAGTAGCTCCGATTAAAGCGCTAAGTATTCCAAGACTAGAGCTATGTGCTGCAGAACTGTTATCCACAGTAGTTAGTCATTTCGTTGATGTTAATTCATTGAAAGAAATACCAGTTCACATGTGGTCCGATTCTAGGAATGTACTATATTGGTTCAATGGACTTCCTTCCAAATGGCCAGTTTTCATAGCTAATAGGTGTTCAAAGATTCATGAATTGACTCCATATGCTAAGTGGCATTATATCACGTCAAAGCAAAATCCAGCTGATGTAGCTTCTAGAGGTGTTCTTCCGGGCCAATTGCTGAATCAAATATTATGGTTTCAGGGCCCTAAGATTCTTCATGAATTGCACCCTAACTATCCAGAGTTTGGAGTAGAAATGATTGCCCCAACCTCTATAAATGTAAATAGTTCAATGCCTTCTGTAAATAGTTTTGTAAATAGTTCTGAGTCCTTTTATATGACTCTATTAACTCGTTGTTCCAAGTGGGAACGGTTGCTAAGAGTAACAGCATATTGCCTTCGTTTTACATACCGTTGTTTACATAAAGTTAAACAAAAGAATTCATATTTACCTATAGCTGGAGATCTTAAGCCCCCTTTACAGGCTAGTTTGCAGTTTATAGACTTGTATTCTTTTATTGAAGTTGACTCGATTCACCTTTCAACATCAGAAATTGATTGTGCTAGACTGTGTCTAGTTTATCAGCATCAACAATGTCACTTTTCCGCTGAGTTCAAGGTACTAACTCAAAATCAAGATCGTAGTTTAGAAGATAGCTTACCACTACTTCGATCTAGCCGTTTGCTTAATCTTACGCCGTTTATAAACTGCGGATTGATAAGAGTTGGGGGTAGATTGAGTAGAGCCCTACTTGATGATGATGCCAAACATCCCTTGATACTAACAGATAGAGATCAGTTGACATTTATGCTTATTGACTATTATCACCGATTAACTTTACATGGTGGAGTGCAGTTGACGATTATTACACTCCGTCAAACGTACTGGATTGTAAATGGTAGACGGACTGTAAGAGCTGAGCTTACTCGTTGCATCACTTGTAAAAGATATAAGTCTAAACCACAAACTCAGTTAATGGGAGACTTGCCTTGTTCTCGTGTTACTCAGAGTCCTCCTTTTCAAAAATCAGGGATCGATTATGCTGGCCCCTTTCCAATACGTTTGTCAAAACACAAGGGTAAAGGAACTTTCAAGGGTTACATTGCAGTTTTCATCTGCATGTCAACTCGTGCAGTACATCTTGAAGTTGTGGAGGATTATACAAAGGAGGCCTTTATAGCTGCCTTTCACAGATTTATTTCTAGACGTGGCCACTGCACTGATTTATTCAGTGATCATGGCACTAATTTCATCAGTACTGATACTGAGTTAAAAAGAATGTTGGTCGAACGTAGTCGTGACCCTGATTTTGCCTATGAATTAGGTAAATCAGGTACACAGTGGCACTTTATTTCTGCTTCTGCTCCACATTTTGGGGGTTCATGGGAATCAGCAGTCAGATCCGCTAAACATCATTTAAAGCGTGTAGTCGGCGATCAGATTTTGACAGTAGTTGAATTTTCTACTTTATTGTGTAGAATAGAGGCATGCCTCAACTCTCGGCCCTTGGCTCGCCTTAATGATGATTCCTCTGAGCTTGATCCTCTTACCCCTGCTCATTTTTTGATCATGAGATCTTCATTTCTTGTGCCAGAGCCCGATATTTCTTCTGAAAAGGTATCGCCACTTAAACGCTGGAAGCTAGTGACACAATCTCTCCAAGTCTTCTGGAAAAGGTGATCACTTGAATACCTTTCCACTTTACAAAGTCGTTGCAAGTGGTTGAATCCTCAACGCTCGGTTAAGCCTGGTGATCTCGTGCTCATGAAAAACGAGTCTTCTCCGCCTGGTAAATGGCCTTTAGGCATGGTTGTTGAAGTCTATAGGAATGCCAAGTCTCTCGTCAGAGTCGTCAAGATTAGAACCGTTTCATCTAGTTTTGTAAGGCCAACACACAAACTAATATCATTGCGTACCGTATCTGAGCTTGAGTCAGGATACAATAATAATTAGTCTTATTTAGATCAATTTATTTTCTTTCATTTACTATTATGATTAATAAATCTTATATTTAAAAGTCACAAACCTTGCCAAAATATATATAAAATTATCAGTAATTTGTTTATTATGTTTTTTTTTATTTTTTGAATTATTTGCTATTGTACGTGGAAAGCGTTCAACTGCTTTATTCACACGGTACTTAATTGTATATTATTCCATCCTCCTGTCCATCAACCTTGAGACTATGTAAAACATCAGTATTACTGATTGTTACCGGCTGAATGTCTTTATATTAAAAAAAAAAAACTTTCATTATTTAGAATTTTTTTAAGTAGAATGCGATCCACCTTTTTGTCCTTCTAAGACTTGCTATTGATATACATTCGTTACCCTTCTGTCCATAAACCTTGGGACTATGTGCAACATCAGTAACATTGTACTGATGTAAATAGAAAATTTAGTTTATGAGATTTGAAATCTCGCGCTTTAGGATATTCTCTTACCTATAAGGGCCAATCATAAGCGTGCGCGCGTCTATTAATACACCAATAGACTCCGTTATACTTACCTTTGTCCAGCAGCTTGCTGCTGCGGTTATCATTTGTCAGCCTCAAACGCCCTTTTCGTAAGTCGCTTTGCGCTCGTGTTTACAATTTTCACGTGTATCGTTTTTATGTAAGATTTTTGTAACGAAAACGATTCACAGTTTCGATTGACACGTAATTTCTCCACCTGACTCAAAAATTAGTTCTTCCTTTTTTTATCTTGCATGCAAGCAAGTATTATGACTTGTTGAAGTAAAATTAAATAGAGAGATTGTTTTTTTATAATAAACGGCTAAAGTGTTTAAAAATGTGTTGTGCATTAATTATTGTGTCCTCTTTATTTACATACTTTTTCAAGCTCCCTCAAATCCGGCGTGCGATATAAGAATTATACAATCCACTATCTTACTGAGTTCAATTTTGAACAAAGAGAAACTCGTCAAATTAAGAAGAAATAAAGAACAAAAATTATTTTAAACCTTATTATTCACAATTTAAACATGCTTATCGAACGCATTTAAAATTTTACTATTAACATATGTGGCTATTGTATTGCTAACAGATACTTTATTATGCTGAAATAATTTTCAATGGTTTTCTTGCGAAAAAACATTGTTCGACATTAAATAACTAAGACACCTTACTATTTTGATATGTAACCACTGGATATACAGAAACATAATAATTTGAGTCTATTAATACAAGATCACTCTCAAACTATTTGACTTTGTGAACTTCTTACACCTGATCTGGTAATTATTATATCATACCTGTTGCTAAGAACCTAAAAAAAATTTGTACGCATCTAAGAGAAGAAGTCAAGTTTGTTAGTTTAATCCTGACACACGAAGTTCACGACCTGTCGTAAATCTGTCATCTCTTCAAACACCTTAAATATAAAGTATCTTTTTCCGTATGTCGTACACACGGGTAATTTGTTTCAAAAAAGCTATTTTGTACCCACATGCAGCGCATTTACTTAAACATTAGTTCGTTACTAGCGAATCAGTCAATTTACTAAAACAGCAATACACACTATGCAGCACATAAACGCCTTAAACGACAGAAACAGCTGCGTACGTGGATGAGTGGCAACGACGTGGTTAGTTAAGTATAGCATAAAATGGAAGAAATAGCAATAAAATTAAACTATATATTTTTATGTATTATTAGAAAAAGATGTTTCACAAATCATTTTGTAAATCATACGTTTCTTGTGAGTAAAGTTTTATAATTATGAATTGTTTCGAAAATATAACATTTTTAGGCGTTAGGCTTTTTCAGATGAGTCACGCTATAGCTATAGGTATATTTTACCCCCCTCAGCCACGCCTCTAAATAACATAAAATTGTAACAGTTTTTTATGTAATATATAATGGGTTAAATTATTGGTGAGACCCCCTTAGCCCCCCCTCCGCTTAAGTTTGACAAGCCCCTATCAGACCCTCATCCACCTGCATGCAGCATCTACAACTAAGTGAAATTAAATCAGTAATCATGTCATTTTTAGTTTAATTACTTTTTGCACCCTTACTCTCAGACCTCGTTACACTTTTTGAGAACTTCTCACAATTTTTAAACAGCCAGTTTGCACCACTACTTAGCTCCACGTTATTATTTCTTATCCAAATGTAATGATTATTTGAGTTGTATAATTTGTCGGCACATTTCCACACTGTCACACTGCCAGTTTTTACTTATTTTTATTGGGTTAAATTTTTGTTTAGTCCCTTTCCACCCTCTTTCATAACCTTATAACCAAATAACCAGATTATCCAACACAATTTTAAAGAACTCCTTCCAGTCACCCTTCAGCCGCATCTCTAAATGACGTAAAATTATATCGGTTTTCATGTCATTTTTAGTTATATGACTATTGGCACTTTCTGCCTCAGCATTCCTTACAGTTTTAAGAAAGCCCTTAATTTCTAGCTCATTAGCACATTTACACACTACCGTTTCGGTAGTGCTATGGTGCGCTGGTTTGTTTTTTTTGTAAATTTTCTAAAAGTTTATAAACTGCATTATTGAATGTGTATAAGAACATGAGGTTATATTTTTATACTTAATCAACAACAGCGAATAAACTTTAACAATATTTAAACTATGAACCTTGCTTGTAGCTCTATTTACTACGAAAAAATAAAAATCATATTTATAAAAATATGTCAAACAATGTGCATCGTCATAAAACAATATTTTAATAATAATTTCATTGATTCACTACATTTGTTTATTATTTAAATAAACTGTGCAAAAATATTTCCAACAATTTTATACTTTTGCTTATCTAAAGAAACTAAATTTTTGTATCAACTTTCGATTAGTTAACATCAAAAACTTATTTTCAAACAGTATATTCTATTTCTAAATTATCATCACGTTCTATTTAAATATAAATTTCATTTTTATTTTTGCATCTTGATAAAGCGACGTATAATTGACCATGCGAAAACAGTAGTTTTTTCAAGTATAATTCCATATTATAAACACTTTAACCTTGAGATTTATTGATAATCATTAAAAACGCCGAGACTAAAGGAAATTGTTTTCTGTGTGAAATAAAAGATAAAGATAAAGAATTTNTTTTGGTATAAAGACGCTTTTTCCAATTTTTTCTCTAGTAATAATTTTTTTTCAATATTTTATTTAAGTAATTTTGTAATTTGTAATTTTGCACCATCACATAAGCCATCAACTATACTTAAATTACGTATCAACATAACAATTAATTTAATTTTTAAATTTAGTTCATGCAGTGGTAAGCCTTCACGAAAACTGTTTATAAATTTAATTGGAAAATTTATATAAATATCATTATCAGATTTATTAACACATGTAAGTAGCATAATATATGCTGTAACGTTTTTATTTCTCCTTCTACATGATTTAGAATTTTATTATGTAAATAGTAAGTGTATTCGTTATGTGATAGTGATAAGCACTTTCTGATTTACAAATTATAAATGGATAGTTATTTTAAATTAAACTTTAATTGAAAAAGAAAGCAGCAAATATCACAAGTAAGTTGTATAGGTTAACTACATTTTTTTAGAACTTTTTATCAATGCTACTAAATCTAATATAAAATTTTTTCGATACAGATTATGATGAATTATATTATATCACTTTTTAAATTTTGAGATATTTGTCATACACCAATTCGTTACAAGATTAAATGAGCTTGTCTTTAAGACAATGTACTAGTTAAATTATAAATGAGCAGTGAAATGTTTGACAAAAACAGCCAGAACTGCATGAGACTTTAAATGAAATCGCATAATAAAATAGAACTCAATTTTAACTATTTATGTTGTCAAACGCATGGTAGAAAAGGCGAATGTGAGGTTGACAAAAAAAAAACCACTAGTGCCAAAGAGCTGATGAACTTGGTGTAGACATTGATGAAAGGTTAGGTATTCTGTTCACGGCACCAAAAAGATTCGATAGACTATCTTTATTATTAAGTCTCTTCGTAATTTGTGTTCAAAATAATGATTTGTGAAAAGTAATAAAAATTAAACTAATAAATAACAGAACATAAACTAAAACACCAAATAATAACAAAACTACGTTTATGAAGGAAAAAAGCCACAGGCATAAAAAAAATTCACATTTATTTTCATATTATCAGACTGACAACTAACACCACTCAAACAAGGATGTTTCAGGGCAGGGCCCCACTTTTATTTAACCAATCGAGGATGCAAAGATCTTTAGCCACTGAAAGCTTTTAGGCTGCAATTTAAAATGTAATATTTTTAAAAAAACACGTGAGTGTTTCTTTAAGCTGTTGGAAATGCCAACATCGCTTTATTTTATTTCTAACAGAACGAGCGTGAGAGGTTATTAACAACAGTAATTCTTTTATTTTTTTTATACAACTTCAATAGTAAATTCTAACATACACACGTACACACATTTAGACTTTTATATGTACACATACTTTTTTTAACATATATATTTCAAAAAAATTCTATGTTGTGATCATTTTATTGAGAAATAGCAGTTTATTTTTATTATTTTTAAAATTTATTTTGGGACTTCTTTTATAAAAAAAAAAAAAAAAAAAAAAAAAAAAAAAATTACTCATTATAACGTTACGAATGCAATAGGTCTTCCACGTACAGCAAGCTGATAACTACTCCTCTGTTCGGCACATTTTCTCTCTTTTGAGTTCTATCTACTTTTTCAGTACCTTCTGATTCTTCTCTATCCTTTTTTTGCCAATTCAATACTTGGTTAGTCACCATAGGTGTCATATGAGGTGTAGAGTTTTTCAATCCAAACATCTTCAGCATATTGTCGATGTAGACTGTGTGGATCAGCGGAGTTTTTCTATCTTTTTTGATACACCGTGCGCAGGGACTTGATTGTGAGCCATCTGTTGTGGCTCTAAGGACCTCGACTTATACACGTGACTCACACAGCTAGTGCTGCTTACTTGTGCGAGTGCGTGTATACGTCGAGGTCTTTGCAGAGCTATATTCAATGGCTCTAAATCAAATATTCCACGCACATTGTGATCAAAAAGTTGTATACACCATACGTGCAAAAGGTCATGTGACTGACACGCGTGCGTCAATTGCGTTTACCATGCTCTAGTATTGTAATGTGCTATTTAATGTATTTTTACTTTGATACCTAGAAACGTGCTAGCACCACCAACGTCAGACATTTCAAAGTCACTCTGTAAACCTATTTTGATTTCATTTAATTTCATCCTGCAGCTGCTAGCAATCATTCTATCACTAACATACAAGATAAAAGGTTTGCTGGTATGTAATGAAATACTAGTTTTATAGCTGCTTAAGCAGCCATTCCATCTTTTTGAATTGATTTTGAACTCATGAAGAGCTTTATCTAGCTTACAAATTTTGTTTCGTGTTCATCTATCTTTGTAAAGCAGACCTTTAAATATGTCTACATGAATCTCCTCTTTGATTGCACCATTCAAAAATAAAGTATTTACATCATGCTGGCAAGTTTTCAAGTCGTACTTATTAATGATCAAGATCACTTATCTCACCAGAACTAAAATAATAAATCGTCATACCACAGTCAGCAAAGCGTTCAAATAAGAGGAAGTTACCAGCCAGCACCTAAGCGCAAATAACCATGATCCAATTAAATCTTTCATTGTTACTATCCAAAACACATACTTCTTTCTCCACTTTTAAGTCCACAAAGGAACCGCTGTTAGAACATAAGGTCAATTTTTTATCATAGTTTTTGACATCTCTAAAGTACAACTTACATTTTGAAAAATGTTTGGTAGTACCTACGTCTGCTACGATCTTATACACCCTTTTACCTCTAATTTTCTTTCACGCACTTAGAGAGCCGAGACTCGGGATTAGTTACATGCAAAGTACTACATACATTAGAACCTAGAACTTCAAAACAATTCTTACCTCACTCATCGTTCTTGCCATTGAACTTGTTTCCTCTGGATGATTTTTTATTGCTTTTGTTTTTTGTTTTTTTCGAAGTATTTTTATGATTATTCCCATCATACTTTCGTTTTTTGTTATGGTCCTTATTGTTAATACCATCTTCACCTTTATCACATGTAAAGTCCTAACCAGTATTATTATTTTTGAAATCTAATATGACTCCAAGAGGTATACAAACAATATGGATACATTTAGCATCGTATCAATTGGCGCATTTGTAGATGGCGGTACTTCTATATAAGTACTCTTCAACCCATCTATGCCCTTTTTGATAGCAAATATACTCGAGATTGGTAATCGAAATTTACAAATTTTGTATTTCAAGAAAATTTCTTAAGAAATAAATAAAAATGAAAAAAATATCCCGCCCTCCCCCCGGTGGAGATCGAACACACAACCTCTCCTTAGTTGCTCTACCACTTGAGCTACCGAGGAGCCGTACATTCACTCAAACCGTTGCTGGTTTGGACAAGTTTTCATTTTTAATTTTTGAGCTGTTTAAAACTGAGCTTAAGATAAAACAGCTCAGAAATTTAGAATAGGAGCTTATATAAGCCTACGGTGCGAGTGAATGCACGGCTCCTCGGTTGCTCAAGTGGTACAGCAACTGTCTAGTAAACAAGGTTGTATGTTCGATCCACACCTTGGAAGGATGTTTTTATTATTCTTGTTTATTTCTAAAAAAATTTTCTTGAAATAGAAAATTTGTGAATTTTGAGTATGAATCTTTAGTATCTTACTATCAAAAAGGGCATGGATAAGTTACGAGTGCTTATATAGAAGTGCCGCCAACTACAAATGCGCCAATTGAAACGATGCTAAATGTATAAATATTGCTTGTATACCTGTTGGAGTCATATTAAATTTCTGACTTATTAACAAGCATAAGAATCATTTTCTAACCATTACTTTTATTTGTATTATTTCTGCATGTTATTACATTTAACTCCTGTTCTCTGTCTTCTTCGATATTTTCTTGTGTGAAATGTAGGCTAGCTTATATCTTTGGATCAATGGAATACAACAATTTTTTTGTTTTAATTTAGATTTAAGTTCTATTCAATTACTTAATATATTATCTTTTTCAATTTTATCTATGTTTATCTTGCTATCTCATATAATTTTAACCAGAATATGAGGCGTTTCACGCGAAACGTCCCAGGTCCGCCGTGCGAGCGCTAAAAGTCACTATTTTCAGTTCATTTTCTCGGCCTTATTCCTATCCTAAAAAATGTTGTAAATAATATTTTCGATGTATTTTTCAGTCAGCTTTTCGATGGTGTGGTTAGTTTTTTGAAAAAATTTCATTTTCACTAAAAAAAACATAAAATATGTTATATCTCGAAAAAGGCATTTTTAATATTTTTTTTGATAGGCTAGATGGAAAGCTAAGGTTTTTTTAGATTAAAAACGGCTATTTGCACAATGTGCTCTCACTTCAAAATTCGAGTAAAACAATACCAAAGAGTAGACGTTCGGCCATCTTAACGCGCGCCAAAGGCCGGCACCGCGCCACGCTTCACTTAAGTTAACTAATATTATTAGTTTTGTAACATTTAATTATTTATTTAACAATGAAGTATGCTTATACGTTATTACTGAATATATTATTGTATCGTTAAAATAGAATCTATGATTTTTTATATGATTTTCAGGTAGAATTAAAAGAACCGTCTGAACATAAAGCGTATTTTAGTTCTAAATTCATTATAATTGCCTTGCACATTTTAATTTANCGTTATTACTTAATATATTATTGTATAATTAAAATAGAATCTTTGATTTTTTTATATGATTTTCAGGTAGAATTAAAAGAACCGTCTGAACATAAAGCGTATTTTAGTTCTAAATTCATTATAATTGCCTTGCATATTTTAATTTATTTAACTTGCTGTAGATAGCGTATTTGCTAAAAACTGCATCTTAAAAACTACCACGACTGTATTAAAGCAGTAGTGTGCAGTAACTCTATTGAAAAATAAAATAAATTACACGTAATATACTTGTGATATAGAGCATGACTTTATTTTGTACATATCGTCAATATTTCGTTTTCATTCTGAAAACCTCTTCAGGTCACTATTAAAAAATGTATAATCAAAACAAGAATGGTTTAAATGTTACAATAAGCAATAAAGGTTACATGTGCAGCTGTTAAAATAACATGTCAAATAGACAAAAGAGCGCTACTTAATATTTACATAACTTAAGCAATAAATGAACAGCAATCAAGAAAACAAACTATTGCATAATATCAATAAAACATGAGTGCGCATACGAAAATACAATTATAAGAGTTGATCACATAAATGCAAAAGGCTACAGACTACATGTCTTCTGGCATAGATCAACGAGACCATGTAGATCAGAAAGCAACAGTTACAAGCATGGGATATGAATACAAATGAGTGCCAAATGTGTAAGATCTATTATACATTATAAAAACATATGAAACGTGTAAAGATTTTGTAAAAACATATTAGTGTTAAGGTTTTTTTTAATATTTTGTGTCTTATGTCTCATAAAAACTTTTTATATAAATAGTTTAACTTGTTGGTATCTAATTGTCTATTAATGGTGTTCTAATGTAAAGTGATAAACAACATTTCAGCAAATTCACGCTTATACCTGTTAGCCTCATGATCCAAAGCCACCCAATCACACTGAGTATACGACCACATATTTCTGAATATAACAATGTGTCAATCGACACTATCACAAATAACCTTTTTCATAACGCATTTTACTCAGTTCCTTTTTTCTATTATCAATTAAAAATAATATCTAATATTTACTCATATAATCTTTGTAAACAGTATATTGATCTCATTAACAAATTATCTAATACAAGGTTGCATTGCACTTTCTTGTTGAGATGTAAATACTATGGCTTTGTAATAAAACACATTGATAATAGTATGCGTTATTTTAACACTTTCACCTTTAAAAATATTTCATCAATGAGTGATATGAAAAAAAATATTTATCACACTAAGAGAAAAATACTTAATATTGAAATCAAAGACTCACATAGATATATATATATTTACTTACTGTGAGAGTTAAAATATGTAACAAAAAAATAGAAAAAAGTTTTAATAAAGATTTTTCTAGGGCACTTACTACATTTACTTACAGAATGCAACAGAATTCATGCCACATAGTGCAAACAAGGTTAGATAATAAGTTCTCTCAATTTTTTAATTGTACTTCACATTTAAATAAGGTAGAAATAGGTCGTTCAAAAAAATCTTTAGCAGACGATTACGAAGAGAGAATGATATCGTTTGATCGTTTTGTCAAAGAAAAAAATCATAACTTCGTTAAAAACTTAACAGATACAATCTTACCTGATCATAATAATTTTACTTTAAAATTGGGGATGGGATTTAATTTTATACAAAATATAGATACAAAATTTGTTCTTAATTTCATGAAATCTCTTGATTGCACAATATTGGGCAATAAGTTTGATCAATCCAAATGTTATAAAATTAGACAATCATGTTTATCACTCTTAAAAAAGCACACTCTCAACTCTTCAAAAATTTCTTATTTCGACAAAATTGTTCAGAGTAATATCAAATTGACAAAAAATTATCTTAATGATCATAAAAATTTGTTTGTAACCAGGGCAGATAAAGGAGGTGCAACTGTTGTGATCAATAAGTGTGAATATATATGTGAAATCAATGCCATTCTCAATAATGATCTATACTATACGAATTTACACCATAATAATGGGGAGAAGGTCCTTTCACAATTGACAAATTTTATTAAAAATTTTTCAAGTAAATGGAAGGATAGAGGTGTTTTTGCGGCTTCTGAGATTCCCGAACCTAACATTGCAGATTTGAATACTTGTAAGTTATCCAAAGCTTATGGTCTATGGAAGGCTTATGGTTATCCAAGGCCCATAAAAAAGACTTTTCTGCTAGACTAATAGTTTTCACTCTTGGCTCACCCATATATCAATTTGATAAGTGGTTTTCGTCCTTTTTCGACAAATTTTTCAATAAATCTATTTACTCCATTCAAAATTCGTTTGAAGCAAAGGATGAAATTAAAAGCTTGATAGTTCCAGAGGACTTCTCAATTGTTTCTTTTAATGTAGTGTCCTTATATACTAATCTACCTTTTTCTTTAATAAAAAAGTGTATCTCGCACAAACTTGACAATTTAACTAATATTTTGGGCATCAGAAAAATTGAATTTCTCAATGGCATAGACTTGTTAATCAATTCAAACTATTTTGTTTTTAATAACCAAATTTACAAACAGTCGTGTGGGATCCCGATGGGAGGTTGCAGTTCACCATAGATTGCTGAGATTGTATTGGAGTTTAATGAGAAATCCGTTATCAATAGATGCAAAGATGACATTTTGTTATACATGAGATATGTTGATGATTGTTTGTTGGTTTTGAGAACTGACCGCATAAGTAGTACCCTTGATCTTTTTAACAGTTATAATACTTTTGTCCAATTTACATTTGAAACAGAGATAAATAACTCTATTCCCTTTTTAGAATTACTTTTTACTAAAATTCCCAATTCGATGTGTAATATTGATTTGTATAAAAACCTTCAGCTTCTGGTAGACGACTAAACTACTTTTCACATAACCCGGTATCTCAAAAAATAGCTATAATTTTTTCTTTGATTGACAAAACCTTTAAATTGTCTGATCTAACTTTTAGATATAAAAACATTCACAATGCCCGAAAACATCTCATAATGAATGCTTACCCTCTCTCTTTCATAAACAAGTATATAAAGGCAAGAATAAGTTATCACAACCGACTTAATAAATCTCATTTCCATGATTCTCATCTTATTTCACAACCTAGTAATCTTAATACGACAGTAAAAATACCGTATACTGAGGATGAAAAAAATAGTATACTTATGGTACTTCCCTATTTTCATCCTATGGAACGTCCAATTCGTAAGATGCTAGCATGTTTCAACATTAGAGTAATTTTTACTAATACAAATAAATTAACATATATTGTCAAGTTAGGAAAGGACCAAACCAAACTTTTGGATAAGAGTGGTATTGTCTATATGATAAGTTGTGGGTGTGGTGCCAAATATATAGGGCAAAGTAAAAGATTTTTAAAGATTAGATTAAGTGAACACGAAAGGTATATCAAAAATAAGGACACTAAGTCAGCTTTATTTATGCACTCCTCTAAGTGTTCACAGAGTTTTGATTTTGAAGGTGTGGTGGCTTTGGATCAGGAGGCTAACAGGTATAAGCGTGAATTTGCTGAAATGTTGTTTATCACTTTACATAAGAACACCATCAATAGACAATTAGATACCAACAAGTTCAACTATTTATATAAAAAGTTTTTGTTAAACATAAGACACAAAATTGAAAAAAAAACCTTAACATTAATATGTTCTTACAAAATCCCCAGTCAATATTTCAAAAATAAGAGCACTTTTAGAAACATACTTTTCTATGTATGAAAGTAGCTGCGCCACTTACAGATTGAGAGGTATATATATATATAGCAAAAGGCTACAGACTACATGTCTTNATATATATATATAGATATATATATATATATATACATCTTAAACAAATGTAGTGTAAAATTGCAAACATGAATAAAGCTTTGATACAATTTGCATAAGCTTATGTTTCATTTCACTCTTAGTTTGATCGATAGCTTACAATATTTTAACTGATTTTGTTTTTGTTCATTTAAAACTTAAACCAGTCATTAAAACTTAAAAAGGCGTGATCTCTAAAAACAAGTCTTCAATAACATACAAAGTTCAAAAAATTTTACGAACGATTGGGAAAAGTTTGTTGAACATTGTAACGTTTTTAAAACGTTTGATGTTGTTAGGGTCGTTAGACAAAATTAATCAAGATATTTGCTTCTAATTTTTCTCTTAGTTAATAAGAAAAACCCGAGTACATAAATGCTGAGAAGAATTTGTCAAAAAAAGAAAATAAATGGAAAAGTATTGCACTTTACACTAATATATTTATTGACAGTTGCTTATTTAATTTACTTTCTAAGCTTTGATATATAACATTGCTTTAAGATTATCCCTTCATTATCTGCAATATACTTATACCCAAATTACAATTAATACTTCAAAGAATTTGCTACATTTTTACTTACACAATTCATCTATAGGTTAACATTAGCAGAAATTGAATGTATTAGGCTTATCTATTGTTGCTTATGTTAATTTTTCCTAAACTTTTTCACAATATGACTTATATGGACTGGTCTGAGCAGCACATACACTTATTACGGCCACAAAATAGAGCACTCCTCTATGAACGCGCAAGTCGTAGTTCATGTAAATAATAAATTGTATATAGCTTAATTTTAGTTGACTTGTACGTTTTCTTTTACCCACTTACCCAATACTTGCCACAAATTTGGTTGTGTCTAACTAGCATTAAAGACCTCCACCAAAATTTTTTGTAGCAGAGTGTGTGATTCCTCGGAATATACTTTTGGTGCATGTTGGCGCTTACGTGAATGTCAGGACGGGAAGCTGCACTAGATGAGTAATCACATTGTTACTTTACCTGTTCTTCGCATCTTTACTCGGCTATCACACTTGTGCACTGGTAGCACAGTTTTTTAAGTCCAGTAATGTTTTTTTTTTCATCATCTGCTCAGCTTTGTACTTATGCCCTTTCAGCACGATATATTGGTCATCGTAATGCCAAACACTTCACTGTAATTTTGCTTTGACATACTAGTCATGTTTTGACAACACTTGCCGCACTCTATGATTGTTTACGCTTGACGAACGCTTCTCATTAAGACAGTGCTGCTGAAAGGTACATGCATTGTATTTAGCACAAGGCATCACTTAAGCTCAGTAAAAGCATCTCACCGAAGGTCATTGACTATCTAATCATCTGCCAGAGAAAGATTTAATTCAGAATTTCCCTTATTCTGGTAGTATACGTAGGTTTTATCAGAGTTTACATTGTTATTAACAAAAATGCTGAGGTAATTGATCATTAATTATAGTAGGAACAATATATTTGATACAGATAGGATGGAATCAGCAATCAATTGGAGGCAAATTAGAAAATAAATTATATAGTGTTTTCTTTGTTTGATGTTCTTTATTTTGCAACGTTTCGTTGTCTGTTGTGCCAACTTCATCAGGCTACAGATACATATTACATTTAATATATTTATACTTCAAATTTTTTCACACACGTGATAACAGAAATGGCACAAACAACTATAATAAATGCATTTTTACCTTATATTTTACAAGGAAATTGTATAGTCAAAATTATAAAATATGTACATATTTTTATTGTGATGATTGTGTGCTCACGCATCAGCAAACAATGAGGTACTAACAATGGAACCGCAAATTGTGTGTACGAAAGGCCAAGGACCAGAGCGATCCAATTACCAGACATATATTACGTATATTACATGACATACGTAATTTTTAAGGAAAAACGGTTAAAGCTGATTAAACTTTTGTAATAATGGAAAATATGTACGGTTAAACAAGTGAGTGTCTTTTTTCTAGTTGATATTGTGTTTATCACGTTTTATATGTATTATTTCCAAAATAAGCTTTTTAGGTAGTTTGATTCTCCGTTTAGTATTTTTATATTGTCCCAATCAAAATTATGATTGTTGTTAAGCCGGTGCAAAAATTAGATAAAAACTAATTTATTATAGTTGTTTGTATCATTTCCATAATCGCGTGTGTGAAAAAATTTTATACTTAAATACATTATATGTAATGTGAATTTTTAGCCTGATGAGGTTGGCACAATAGCCAACGAAATCTTGCAAAATGAAGAACACCAAACAAAGAAAAAAATAAATAATTTATTTTCTAATTTTCCTCCAGCTAATTTCTTGATTCTATTCTGTTTGTATTAAATAGTACAAGGCGCTGATTTGTTTGATTGTATTAATATATTTGATTCGTTTCTTCAGTTATGGATTTACAACGTTGTGCCTTTCTACTTGGTCTGCCAGTAATGACGGGCGTGCACGCTGCTCCTTAGTTTTACCAGTAGAGACTAGAAAATCACGTGGTAATCTAGCTCTTTGTGAGATTTGGTAGCTTACTTTAAGTTCACTACCCTAGGAGACTAAAAGCAGTCTAGGTTCATCTGACGTAGGGACCTTACCTAATAGTAAAATTTCATTGACTGTAGTGATACTCACATTAACAAGAAGACTCATGATAGAAGTAGCACTCAGTTTCATGCCTGGTGAGGCTTTAGTGACATTAAATAAAATGACATTAAATGATCTTTGGATTCTATCCTGAATTTTACGAGTTAGGGCATAGGTTGGAGGGCCAGATGAGGAAGATTTCTCTAAAGTAGTAAGCTTGTTCTGGAACTCATCAAAGCATTGAGCTGTGGTTAGAGAGCCCTCCAAAATCGCAATCCTATTGTGTATGTCCCACACTGAAGTCGACAAAGACTTGAGTTTAATCATACCCCACTTCAATGCCTCGATCTCGGACGTTAGTGCCTCATTGCAGTCGCCAATCTTGCAATAGCATTAAACTTATACACCAGCACAAGCGAGCTACGCTCTCAGTGCATATCGCAACTTCACCTTGACATCCAGCGCTCGCTAAATATTATTTAATTGAATTTCTAATACTTCGATACCTTCTTGATATCAATTTCAATTATTGCTAGTGCTAGTACCAATTTACAATGTTAAAGATTTTTCTTTACTTTGAAGAGTTGTATTATTTCATTTTTATATAAGGGGTGGGCGGTATATTCAGTTCGAAGAGAACATTTAGTACATTGCAATTATCATTACTTTTTAAAGTGTTGTGCAAAATAACTAGATACCTTCAAGCTTTTCTAACCCTATTCCAGCGCAAGCCAAGATTCGAGCATCACCCAGATGCGTTAGTGCCCCTCCTCTCATTGCTTTGAGAGCGAGCTGGCCTCCGAAATTCTCCGTTATTTTCCTTCTTCTTTCTTCTCCTATGCCCTTTTGTCTTCTAGGGGAGTGGTCCTCACGGACCTGTCCCATACGGGGAGGTTAGTTTTTAGTCAGTAGGCACACTGGGTGAATCCGACACTACCACCGGATTAGCTGAGGTGTCTATGAAAATTTTCTCCTCCCCGCTCCATCAAAAAAAAAAAAAAAAAGATACCTTCAAATGCCAGTTGCTTATTAGAATTACTTTTAAAACTTTGATTCATTACTTTGGTTAAGGTGTAACGGGGCAAATATACCCTCCAACCTCAAGTTGTTCTCAATGACACAACGTGCAAGACGATGAAAGTCGCACCTACTTTCTTATGTTCTGGGAATTGTTTTTTTTTTTTTTTTGGGCCAAAAATGGAGACGAGAAGAAGACGACAACGGACAAATATGTGATAGCAGAGACATAACAGCACCTACTCAAAAGTATGAGTGGACGCACATGCAAGTTTTGTTCTGGCAGCAGTGGCTATCGTCGCATAAGAGAGATAAATAGAGAGAGAATTGAATTGAATTGAATTGAATTTTAATAAAATGGTCCAAGGATTCGTGGTCCTACATAGTCTGGCTGTCAGAGAGAGAGAGAGAGAGAGACAGAGAGTTTTTGTACAGAGAGAAAATAAAATTTCATGGGCGTCACCATTTACTTGTCTTTGCTAATTTTTTCGTTGGGTATACGAGTCGTGGGAAAGAGAAGTGCGATCAGCAAAACAGAGTAACAGATAGAGAGAGCATTCTAAGCTGCTTGTATAACGCATATAGGACCATGAGAAATAGTTACCTTGTGAATATCGCTCGCTTAATTGCAATTAAAAAAATGATTCATCTCCTGTCAGTACTTGCCGTAGTGTGACTGTTACTAAATTTATTTTTACCGTACAATTTAACTTTATTATTAAACGAGTTTTTGACCTTGTTTAATCCCGCATGAACGTATGTAAAAATGTAAACTATCTTCAGATACAACTAACTTGTACACAAAATGTTAAGCAAGCGATGTCTTCTGCTCCTAAAATAATATAATTTTTATTATTCTTTAGAAGTTTGAGCCGCCATAAACTTGTTTTTTCTTTTACTTGTTCACTGCCTTTCCTTATAAGCTTACTACCTTACTACCTTATATCATTGAAAATTTGATCTAGATACTTTAACTTATAACATTATTCTTTTTTTTTCAATGACTGCGTTTAGTAGAAAGCAGCCTTAATTAAAATAATGTTTCAAATTAAAGTATAAATTCTGATTAAGAGTATACAAGTTATTACTTTTAAGGTAAAGTCTTTTTATTCTTCTGTTATTTTTTTGGTCCCTCCTCAGCCCTCTCACAATTTTTAACTGTCACCTCAGCTCCCCTATACCCCTTACCCTTCACTCAGACCTCAAGACTGTGAGTAACTTCTCTAAGCTCCCTCAGCACCGCATTAACAACCCTTTGTATGAAGTGAAATTCTATTTTTTTTCAAGTTATTCCTATTGTAACGTTGTACCCGGCCAGCTTAGCATACACACAACTACCCAGAGTACAACGCTACGGGTACAGCTGTGCGGCTTTGGCCTCTTTGATGCAACCGTCGTACCCCGACGTCACAACCCAAAGTGCCCCGCAGAGCAGTAAATACTTTCTGATACACTGATCAAATAACCACCACTTGCTCAAATTCATCGAGCTACTCAATTACCTCCAAAAAGCCAGTAACAAGGCCCCCAAGAAGCTACTACTATTCCCCTACGAAGTCAATATTTGCGACCTGGAGCCACTACCCACTATGCTCGAGGAGGGCTCGAAGTGCACCTCGCGATTCAAGTTTTCTCTCACCCAGTGTAGAGTAGCCACTACGTTTTTTCCTCCTCCACAGCCACTTACCCCAAGCGAAGGACCCGTAATGCCTTCCTCTCTGTATCACGCTCCTTGCGCACACTACCACCACTGCTTATATGAACGGACAGTATTCACCCTGGTTCTTGTGATCTTCCAGTCTCTTGGGTCCCCTATTGCTTGGTGTCGGATCCGGCGCCGATCTTCTTCCAACCTGTACAGCCACCCGATCGCACCCAGCCAGCCAAGACCCTGAAGCTTTCTTCCCGGTCACAAGACCCTTGAGAGAAAAACCCAGACAACTCGTGATCCACACAAGACCTTGCAGAGTTTTTCACTTCGATCGCGTTCAGCTAACGAAATACTAAACTACTCAAAGAGACTCAAACTTGCTACTGCTGAGCCCAGCTACTTCTACCTGCTCGATGCTTTGGAATAAAATCCCTACCAGCAACCCTTGATCGATCGTCTACCGTCGATCCATGATTGTTGGTTGGCTAAATATGCACTAGCACCCTTTTTTATTTTTTTAATCGTCCCTTAAATCTTATTGGCATAAGATTTTGACCGGCAAATTGTACCGGCACCTCCACTGGTCTGGTCCTCATATTTCAGACCGTTCCACTCTCTCAAGAGTGAAAGTGCCGTCACGAACCATCTACTCACCACCAACCAACAAGCTACGCCTCCCATGCCCGAGTCACATCAGCGCCGCTCACCAAGCGAATACGCACGGCTCATGGCCTAAGAGGCATTGCCCGATCACGCCGAGCAGACACACAGCCACGTAGCTTTAAAGCTTCGGGATTCGTGTACTCGACGCTGCGACTTCGTCGCACTATCAAGTTAAATTTTCATTGTAGCCTCCCTCAGCCTCCTTCTTCTGTTTCTCAGCTACATTTTATTATTTCTCATTTCAATGTAATAATTATCTTATCTGTATGAATTGTTAACTTATTTCTACACCACCATTGAGGTAGTGTCATGGCACGATGGTTATTTTTTCTTAAAATTTATTCTTAATTATGATTAGGGCTGTTTAATCACATTTGTAGTCATAGAAAAAAAGTAACAAAGTTAATGTATCATTATTGTACGAAAATAATTTGTCATCATATTTTTAAGGTGACCTCCCTAGTTGGTACAATGTTATTATCACTTATTAATCAGTTTTTTGGTAATAGGTATCGTTGAACATGTTTGTAACTACAGTTTAGACCATGGTCATTTCTAGTAATGAATTCTTAATGTATCTGATCTTTTTACTTGCCTTTCATAAGCTTTCTAGAGCTAAAAAGTAAAAAAAAAAAAAAAAAAACTGATTTTTAGGTTACTGCCGCTTTCATCTGACCGCCATATTGGTCCACTAGATTGGATTATTCACGATTGGCACACGGCACACGGCACGATTGAAGTAGGGATTTTTAGCTAAATTTTAGCCCTCATACGACTCAAAATGCCTTACCTATTTTTTTAGTACCTACTTGTTGGGCTTCACTCCTATCCACGCTTTGCATACCAACTTTCGACTGCTATTAAAACATTAACCACAACGATAAGCTGTTAAATAATGATTTAATTTATCAAATAACGTTGTATTTAAATAAGTATACCTTTATTAAATCATAAAATTTTCATATTTTCATGAAGAATAACAAAATAACCTCAACTTTGCCATTTAAAATTTATAAACTAAGCAAAATTTCTATTACATACCGTTTCAAATAAGAAGAAAATTTTATTTTCAATAACAAATCATGAATCAGTTCTATATATGTCTAACAAAAATGAGAACAAAATTTGTTTTTACATAATTACAACTGTTTCATTTAAATTGTACGAAATTAAATACGAAGAGCAACATTACTTAAAAGTTACAGACCGCACACCAATGTAACTTGTGAAACGTTAAAAAATTCTATCGTTGTGGATTTCAATAAAATGATTTCTTGGTTCAATAATATGTACGAAAAGGTTAGTTCCAGGTAGCAAAAAGGTACTGAACCTGTTAAAAACAACGAAATAAAAGTTGGAGGGCTAAGATGTTCTGTAAGAGGGTTAAATTATATTCTAATATATTTAAACAAATGCTGCTTTATCATTTATACTTTACAGAAATAAGATTTACTACAGTTTATTTGTTAATGTATCATCACTCATTTTTATATTGCATTAAACAGCTTTAATGTTTTAAATTAAAAATGTATTTATAAAGTTTAATTTGTACTTTGTTCAACTTTTTTTAAAGTTTTACAGTAGTTTTAATTTCGATGCTTTAAAATTGATCCAGCAGTGAGTTTTATTGTAAAGAGAGCTGGTGACACCATTTACAAGCTGAAGCTGGGTTTTACTAGCACAAAAAAGCTGACGAAAGTAAAAGCAATTATTGTATGATTATTATCACAGGCTAAAAGTAAGTTTACATTAGCAGAACCAAACCTCAGTTATTAATAGATGGTGATATCTAGCTCTGAAATTTAGAAGTGCTAGAAGCTGGTAGTGTTTTTAACGTACTAAAAATACTCTTCGTAGAAATAAATTGTACTGGAGCTTCAGCATAATTTTAGTACTGTTAATATATTAAGAATTCTTGCAATTTTTCTGTCTGCATAAGTCTCCTGTTCAATACAAATACACCCTCTTTGCATTCTGTGCACCAACTCTCCGGTAACTGAAGCTTGTCCTTGTATTAAAAAAGGCGCTTAATAATTATTCTAATAAACTGAGAATTATATTAAATTAATTATTATTTTAAAATATTTCAACAACATTTATCGACTAAAAGCGTTTTTCCGATTAATTATTCTTTTTAGGTACGTTTTTTTAATGACTTTTTGTTAATTTGAGGGTAACAGATGGAGAGTTTTTTTGAGTGGGGGCACAGAAAACGTGAAGAAAGCGAAGGAGGGAGGGAAAAAATGAACTTATTTCTGTTTTCTTGAAGGGGACACAAACAATATAACGGACTTGAGAAATAGCAAGGTGGGTGATGAGGCTATCCAAAATTTAATTGGGTTAGTTTTACAGAGAAATAAAACAAAGTTTGCCTCATTTTGAGGGGAACTAGTGACAGCCCTTCCTTAATAACTTTAATACAGAAAGATATATATGGATAGGCTTTTGATTTCAAGACTTTTTTTTTTATTTTTCTTGTACTTGTAACATTCTGAAATTCAGCAATATTTTGGAAAAATTTTTTAGTTTACACTCTTTTTTGAGGTTTTAAGTACGGCTATAACCACGAATTTATCACTTCTACTCGTCATTATTGCTGTAAACGGTAAGACGAGCTTCAGAGGTTATCTATAAGCATGTGTGACTTCGAATGATAAACCCTACACTACCCCGGTTCGGTTTTACTCGTCAGTGATTTTTTTTCAATACAATTCCTAATATAATTTTATTCATAGTTTTTTTTTTTTTTTAATGAACATCAACGGATGTTCAGAATTTTTTATAAAGTTCTTAAATGTATGAATTATATTCATATTTTTAAAAATTATTTTAGTATTATAAAATAAAGAAATGGACTTGGTTACAAGTAGTATAAAATTAACAAGTTATTTTGTTAAATTAGTTTTAAAGATAAATATGTTTTGACGTATCCAAAAAAAAGTATACTTGCATACATTTTTTTTCTTATATAGTTTATATAGTTTACAGCCGTTCCTGAGAACTATGCTCAATAAGCTGAGAACTGCTGCATGAATAGGCTATCATCATTGGCATATTAAAAAGCTGCCTCAGGTTGAATGTGATGAATTACTTACACATCAATAAGGACCTTGTTTTATATGCTCCCGAGCTATAAGAACCACAACCTAAACCACCGTGCTATCGTAACCGCTCTATGCTCATATATACATATACACATAAATATTAGCATTTTGTTTCATAATTTGATTTTTCAAATATTATGAGTAGCCTCTTTTAAATTCTCATATGTTTAAAAGAATTTTTAAAGGGTACAATGGATTTTTTTCACAGTCATGTGCAGAAATTTTTTTTTTGTTATTTATGCTCCCTTAATCTCTAAATATTGAATCATAAGATTGAAGCAAATTAGTTAAATACCATATGTTCATACTTATACAGTTAAAGTAAAGCCAGAAAGACTAGTCGCAGACGTCACTTGCTTTTGCTGTGCGCTTAACTATCTAGAGCTGACCAACATTTCCACTCGTCTCCTTGTACGTGCACTTTCCGTATATTTCCTCTCAAGCATCTTTAAAGTGTGCGGTTATACGCACATTTTCATGGAAATCTTTTTCTTTTTCCATATGCGCACACCCCTACGATACTACTTAAATAAAATAAAAACATCTGCATCTAGTTCGGCCGCTTGGCTGGGACGGGATGCTCGAACTAGTAGAAAAAAGTGGGCACACTTCGTAGCTTTGTAGTCAGCAGAAGAAAATTATGTAGTGAAAAATAATTTCAACAAAAATACCTGTATTAATAACAATATTTTGAATACTGTAAAGAAGTTAATAAGTTTGAACGTAGTAAGACATTAACTCTTCATATCCTTGTTAATATTTATAAGAACTCAAAATTTTTATTACAGAACTGCGTCTTAGCAATGGAAATAAAAAAAAGTATGTACACTTATGTTAATGATACCTTACCTTCGTTAACATAAGCTAAGGGTAATCACTAGCTGTAATCAGGAAAGTTTGTTTTTTAATAATTCAAATAACGTATATAATGACAGGGTTTGATCTCAGATTTTGTTTAGGTCAGGTAAAAACACTAACTTTGCAAGTACCAACATGTACTAGAAACAGACGTAGTTTTCATTAAATTAACTGAAATTCCCTTTTACTAAATGTCTTATATATTTTGACTTAATAACCTTGTAATAAAATCACTTTAAAACTTATGGATACTATTAGGAATTAAAATATCATGTGAAAAAATTTGTTGAACTTTTTTTTAGATTCATTTACAAACCCGTTTTGAGTCAGTTAAGATGAAATCATGCCTATATATATTCACATAATAATTTCTGAAACTCTTTTGTTTTAATATTATACGTCTTACTATGACATTTTAATTAAAATCTTTTGTGGTCAATAATGAATTAAGATCTGTTAGATTTCGCACTTTTAATTTTGAGATTTTTTTCTCTTTGTTTTTTGTTTTTTTTAAACTTTAACAATGATTGAAGTAAATTATTTTATGTTTTTCAAGCATTCAAACATTTATACTGCTTTAGTTTTTAGTGAGACACAGCGATAATATTCGATTAAATATTTATTTTCGTGAAAAAAAGAAAAAAATGTTTTATCTAACTATGAAGCGCATAAGTCAGTAAAAACATTGAAATAAAAACTTTCATTTTTTTTTTTTCTCTTAGCCACTTATAGTTTTTAACACGTTTTCCGTGTATTTCAGGAGAAGATTAACTAAGCAACGATCAGCTTACTGCTTAACTTTAGATAAATTTTATCATACAACTACAAACTTACCGTTTTAAGTCCGCATGATAAATTTCGTCATCTGAAGAATTTGTTTCATCATCTTTGTCGCTAAGAGTCGAATCTATTTTTTCGTAACGCAACAGTCTATCAAGTAAGAAACTTTTATCTCGTTTTGCTTTCAATAAATGACGTTGAGTGGACCGCAATGCTTCTTGAAAACACTCATTTTCCTAAAAAGATAAATAGTTAAAGCAAAACATATAGCTTGTAAAAAAGTGTATACAAGATTATATAAGATGCCTGCTCAATAATTTATTTTTCATAAAACAAATAAAAAATTTTACTGCCTAATAATGTAAGTCTTGTATTATTGAAAAATTGGGAATTCTTAAAACGTTACTTCAAAATTTATCAGTAATATTTTATATAGTGTGTAACAGAAAAATACATCTTCTGTAAAAATAAACTTGTATATTTCAATCTCTCCTTCTTTGTCTTTGAGCCTGTGTAAAAGAGAGATTAGATTTTAAGAAAATTTAAATATACTATGGGTAATAAAACAGTTTTAATTTATCTACTTTGTTACCTAGCTTGAGATTTGTTGCACGCTGCCTTCAATGATTCGAGCGAGTCCTTCAATCTCATAGGTGATGGGATTGAATTCCAAAGACCTTTGGCACATTGAGAAAAAGCTAAAGAGTGTACATTTATTGTAGCATGCAACATACTCTAATCAGACAGAGAAAGACACTTATTTCGACACAATCATATTCAAAATCCTACTCGGAAAGATATCATACAAATACCTAAGTTTCTGCATGGTACGCGTTTCATTAGTGGTTATAGTTAGAACGTAGTCACGCCTGATACTCAGACGTAATAATCTTATCTTTTCGTAGAACTGTTTCAGCGATGCATTACGTCTAAGATTAAGTATAAATTTCACAACTGTGTTAGTAAGTCTATCTAGTTTGGCAGACAGGCACCCCGATAAACTTCTTTACACTAAGCATGAGTAATTTGAATATGGAACAATGACCTAGACGCGAACATTATTTTGTACAACTCGTCAAGAGCCCAACCTGGAATAGCAGCCGATACAGTTCCCATGTACTCATTACAATATGGCTGCCACATGTGCGTTCCAACTTCAATCATTTGCAAGTCAAACGCCGAGTGTTCTGACGTTTTGAACAAATGGTATTGTGTGACTATTAGATAAGGCGAGGAAGACCCAACGTGATTTCGCACATAAAGCTCTAGCAACTACCCAACAAGACTGCGTATGGCTTTCCAAAATAATATGGCATTCTACATAATATGTACAGTATATTTTAGTTGCATGTCATTGTATGTCTTTCACTGTACAGTGAAAAATTCAGCTTTATTATTAGCACTATTTTAATCATTATTCAAGAAGTGATGTATTCGTAACGAATTTGTTTGTGATACTTTACTTAAAATTTTTTATTTTTGTACTTTATATTGTAATTTTCAGAGCAACTAAAATTTTTTAAAGGGAATTTTTTAATATCTCGAACTAAGCTATTGTTTTTGCTATTCGTTTCAGGTGCAGTACTCAGCCTTGCATACCCTTATTCTTGTTTTCCATTTTTAAGAGTAGAACAGCTTTAACCTACATTTTTCTGAGTCTTTACACTTATTACCACCAGACATTAAGCAGAACTTTTAATTGTTATTATCTTTGTAATAGATTTTTATTTAATTCTTTCTGCAGGTGAGGCGAGCTTGGTTTATGCTACTATAACCACTCAGTACCCTCTCGTTATCTGGGCTATGCGTCAGCGCTAATGTCATCCTTTCCTCACCTCATACATGCCACCTTTTTTTCGTGCAGGTGATGCCGATCAGTCTTAAACAAGCCCACCTTTTTATTGTCAAGGCAATGTTGCCACCGTGCATCATTCACTCTTCTGGCCACGTGACAGAGCAAAATCAGTCATATCCTCTTTCTTGCTCCACAGTAAATGATCCTGATTATTTTTGTTAAATCATTTCTCAACTTTTTCCATTACTACAAGTTACGTTAGTTATATTATTTCAAATTCCAAAGAAAGTCTTTTTTGTTGCTAAGATACAACTCAAGCAGTAGTTGATGTCTCATGTTTCTTTTATAATGCTTCATGAATTTGTGAATTTGTAAGAGCACTTTAATAAAGTACATATGCTCAGATAAATTAAATTTTTCTTGACTTTAGTAGTATGTATTAAAAGAAATCATTATTTTGTCTTTATATTTTGCGAATTTTGTAGATACTTTGAAATTAATCATGAGACCAGTTTTTAAACGGACTCTCTCAGTCCTATTTTATATTTAGTTTCAAGACGATATCAAAAACTGATTGTGTTAACTGTTTTGATACTACTTTTACAACGAGCTTAAAGATTTATTTTGAGAATAGCTTTAAGACGATCTTCAAGACTAGATTTGAAATAGTTTAATGCTTGTTTGTTTATCAAGTCTGAGATCTGTTTTACTATCGGCTTAGAGACGGACTTTAGAACACTCTGTAAGACCAATTATTATAACAGTTTTGAGACTAATTTTTAAACATGCTTTGAGACATATTTTTAGACCAGTAATAAAAACAGCTTTAATACTTATGTTGATACCAGGTTTAGAACGAGCTGAGAGACCAGTTTTGAAACAATCTTTAAGACCATTTTTGAGGCTAATTTTGAAACTTTCTTTGAGATTCATTATGAGACAAATTTTTACACGAGTATTAAACAGATTTTGTTATTTGTTTAAAGACTAGTTTTAAGATTAATTTTGAGATTAAAACAAGTCTTCACAACCCCGTGAAACTAGAGAGTTTAAAATCCTATTTTATAACTTTTGTTGTGTCTCTGCACAAATAAGATCAGTTTTAATGCACGTGGTAAGATTTTTTGTTGAATTTTTTGAGTTTCATTTCAAAACGATCTTTAAAACCTATTCTGAGGCAAGTTATTAAATCGCCCTTGATACTTATTTTGAAATTAATTTTTAGACAAACTTTGAGTCAAGCTTCAATATTAATTTCCAAAACTTATTTATTTATTAAATCTGTGAATCGTTTTAATACTAGTTTTGAATCAGTCTTTGAAATTAGTTTGAAAATTAGTTTTGAGGCAAACTTTGAGGCACTCTTTGAAACCCATCGTTAGAACAGTTTTGAAACAAATTTTGAAACAACTTTCAAGACCTATTTTGAGACCAGTGATAAAACAGCTTTGATACTGATGTTAAAATCAGGTTTAAAACGAGTCTTGAAACTAGTTTGAAGAGTCTGACTTGAAAAAATATACTTTATGTATTTCTACATGATCTATGTGGACTCTTGCATGGATATAACGTCAATTTTGTATTAAGTACTTTAAACTGCGTACATTTCGATAAAGAATGATTTTTAATAGGCAGTATTTTAATTTGCATACATTTTCATATTCATGTAGATGTTAATCTGGACCTTACGTGTACATTTCAATGTACATAAATTTTACGTTGATATCAAGGTTAATTGTATGTGCATAGTTTTAAGTATGCATGGATTTCCACACTAAAATCCATTGGGATTTGAAATGTATGATTTTAATCTGCTTTTATGTCTAGGTGTAAATAAGTTTTTTAATATGCTTGAATTTTTACGTAAAAATTTATGCAGATTTTTCATGCACAGTGTCACGTTCTATTGATGCTACGTAGATTCTGATAGCCTTCTGCATCAATATCTACATAGATTTTTTTTACTAAGTACTTATATCAAGAAGCTTTGGGAGCTTTAGTCGTCCATTAATACGTAGGCCTACTAGTAACTTAAGCAGTAGTGCTGCGCTGCATAGGTAAAATTTTAAGAAGAAGACTTCTGGAGATAACGTACATAATTGTTATAAAGAACAATGGGAACGCTTATGTGACGACAATGTAATAGATCGAGGGTATAGTTGCCTTGTTAAAAGTATACTTTTGTTGCGAAGAGTTTTTAAAAATTTCATTTCATTTCTACATGGATTGTTTCCACCATGATGTTACTAAATAAATCTAGCTAGGATCAATCGCAAAATTCATCCAGCTTCCATTAAATCTATATGGAACTCTTCATGAAAATTCATATGAATTTCCACATGGATTTCCATTACGATGCTTTCACTGAGGGTATTTAAGGACAATTTTCGAGACTAACTTTAGAACTTACTTTGAGATTCATTTTAAGACCAATGTTTACTTAATCTTTAAAATAGGTTTTGCGACTAGTATTTAGAAATTTTTAAGACTAATTTTGAGCCAATTTTAAAGTTGCTTTAAAAACTTTCATTGTATTTTTCATATTTAAAATCAGTTTTATTACATATGTGATTTTTTTTTAACCTTTTTTCTAAACTAAATTTAAGACAATCTTTGATACCTGCTTAGAGACAAGCTAATACATTACCTTTGATACCTATTCTAATGTGAGGTTTTGAGCTCATAGCTCTTCCATGCTTTTCTATCCCTTGTGACGGAGATTTTCCAGCCGACAAACAGCCACCCTGATCTCTTGTCACAAAGGTTTCCGTATGTCCTTACATAGTCTTTACACACTGGACTCCTTTCCTCGAGGAGGTTTGCCACAGGTGTCCAACTCAGGAACACCAAACACTTTTAAAAGAAATTAAAAAGAGGAAAAGGGGGTCGCTAATTAGAAATTTCATAGCACGCCCACACTTTTCATTCGTCCAGTACACACTTTCGACTATTACACACTTTCTCTCTCTCTCTTCTCTATAAATGTATTAACACACTGCTATCGAGATAGAGTGTCTTCGTGCGAACACCTGTCGATCGTCCTCACCGCCGAATTCTAGGCTCGGCTGTCGGTAGCCGGTACCAAGGTTACACGCACACACACACGCAACCTCAAACATACCTCCTACTCGATTTAATTACCCTATCCCTATGTAAGCCCTCACATACTTACTCTCGCTTGCTGTGATTTCCGTATCCTTACGTACACCTGCTTACATACACTCGCGTTTGCTCGGATCGTCTCCCAACAGTCTATTCCGTAATATACTGCCAGTGCACTTTCCACAACACATCTATCTTGTTGCTATCCTCGCTGTCACCTGGTGTTACCTGAAGCTTGTCCTGGTCATCGCAGTAGCTCGGCTGCACGAATAACTTAGGGCAGGGCAATCTACTGCTGCTCTCTTCTCTTCTAGCTATTTTTCTCCTTATTCTTCCTACTATATTTTCCGTACGCTAATCTCTCTTCGATCACTAATCTCTCTCTCTCTTCTCTCTCTCTCTCTCTCTCTCTCTCTCTCTCTCTGCCATCACCTCCTATTTTTAATTGACCTGGCTAATACTCTTCCCACCTCTTACCTGTCACTTTTCTTACATCCTTGTAACTCCCTCTCTCTCTCTCTCTCTCTCTCTCTCTCTCTCTCCCTCTTTACTATCTACTCTCAATGTTGCTCCGTCTAATACTGACAATGCTATGCTGTCAGCTTGCATAGGTGCGCGCGCCCTTCCCTTTGCATCTGAAAACCTCCAACGTTCCTCAAAACCAGTAAATAGTTAAAGGTTCTAAAAACTAAGTGCTCGACGCAACGACCTAACTTTTGATTTATTCCCGACACGTCATGAGCTTATCCATCTCCCTTCTGCCTCTCACACATACACTCACTCAACCATACCTCACACATATTTAACTTCTCTCATTGCATTTGGTCCTTCTCTCTCCACTTGGCTCGTATTCTGCGGCACCGAGAACACGCATTAAATAATGTTTCAAAGATATTTACGTAAATGAAACTCGTGTATGATTCATTTAATGTTTGTATTTGCCACGTAATTTAGTTCATGATAGAATAGTTTTTTGAACGCACGCTTAGATGTCGTGAGTGTCAGTTCTGCCATTAATATAATTTCCAAGAACACGTTGTGACTTTAGTTCTTTTGTTTTTAACAATATTAATTAATATAAAAGTAGGAGTAAATAAATAGCTCTAAATTTTGTTTCTTTTACGGGTTTGTAACATTTATAATAATTGCACACATGGAAATACAGTGTTGTGTATTTTATAGTTATGTAATAAAATACTTCTTTTACAGAAACGCAATTAAGTTTTTATTTCTACATAACCATTAATAACGTGATATTCCATATTATAAGACAACATTTGCATAGCTATTAAAACTATGGAGAAATTGAAGTTTGAATTTAAGGTGAAGACTGCTGAAAATCTGAAAAGCAATATAATTTGTATAACCTCAATTACAAATGATGACAAACATATTTTTACAATTCCGGAGAAGTTTCAACCGGCAAAATTTGCACGAGACAATATTTAAATCTCAGACATATCAGAAAGTGAAGAGAGAGACCAGTTTTGAAACAATCTTTAAGACCATTTTTGAGGCTAATTTTGAAACTTTCTTTGAGATTCATTATGAGACAAATTTTTACACGAGTATTAAACAGATTTTGTTATTTGTTTAAAGACTAGTTTTAAGATTAATTTTGAGATTAAAACAAGTCTTCACAACCCCGTGAAACTAGAGAGTTTAAAATCCTATTTTATAACTTTTGTTGTGTCTCTGCACAAATAAGATCAGTTTTAATGCACGTGGTAAGATTTTTTGTTGAATTTTTTGAGTTTCATTTCAAAACGATCTTTAAAACCTATTCTGAGGCAAGTTATTAAATCGCCCTTGATACTTATTTTGAAATTAATTTTTAGACAAACTTTGAGTCAAGCTTCAATATTAATTTCCAAAACTTATTTATTTATTAAATCTGTGAATCGTTTTAATACTAGTTTTGAATCAGTCTTTGAAATTAGTTTGAAAATTAGTTTTGAGGCAAACTTTGAGGCACTCTTTGAAACCCATCGTTAGAACAGTTTTGAAACAAATTTTGAAACAACTTTCAAGACCTATTTTGAGACCAGTGATAAAACAGCTTTGATACTGATGTTAAAATCAGGTTTAAAACGAGTCTTGAAACTAGTTTGAAGAGTCTGACTTGAAAAAATATACTTTATGTATTTCTACATGATCTATGTGGACTCTTGCATGGATATAACGTCAATTTTGTATTAAGTACTTTAAACTGCGTACATTTCGATAAAGAATGATTTTTAATAGGCAGTATTTTAATTTGCATACATTTTCATATTCATGTAGATGTTAATCTGGACCTTACGTGTACATTTCAATGTACATAAATTTTACGTTGATATCAAGGTTAATTGTATGTGCATAGTTTTAAGTATGCATGGATTTCCACACTAAAATCCATTGGGATTTGAAATGTATGATTTTAATCTGCTTTTATGTCTAGGTGTAAATAAGTTTTTTAATATGCTTGAATTTTTACGTAAAAATTTATGCAGATTTTTCATGCACAGTGTCACGTTCTATTGATGCTACGTAGATTCTGATAGCCTTCTGCATCAATATCTACATAGATTTTTTTTACTAAGTACTTATATCAAGAAGCTTTGGGAGCTTTAGTCGTCCATTAATACGTAGGCCTACTAGTAACTTAAGCAGTAGTGCTGCGCTGCATAGGTAAAATTTTAAGAAGAAGACTTCTGGAGATAACGTACATAATTGTTATAAAGAACAATGGGAACGCTTATGTGACGACAATGTAATAGATCGAGGGTATAGTTGCCTTGTTAAAAGTATACTTTTGTTGCGAAGAGTTTTTAAAAATTTCATTTCATTTCTACATGGATTGTTTCCACCATGATGTTACTAAATAAATCTAGCTAGGATCAATCGCAAAATTCATCCAGCTTCCATTAAATCTATATGGAACTCTTCATGAAAATTCATATGAATTTCCACATGGATTTCCATTACGATGCTTTCACTGAGGGTATTTAAGGACAATTTTCGAGACTAACTTTAGAACTTACTTTGAGATTCATTTTAAGACCAATGTTTACTTAATCTTTAAAATAGGTTTTGCGACTAGTATTTAGAAATTTTTAAGACTAATTTTGAGCCAATTTTAAAGTTGCTTTAAAAACTTTCATTGTATTTTTCATATTTAAAATCAGTTTTATTACATATGTGATTTTTTTTTAACCTTTTTTCTAAACTAAATTTAAGACAATCTTTGATACCTGCTTAGAGACAAGCTAATACATTACCTTTGATACCTATTCTAATGTGAGGTTTTGAGCTCATAGCTCTTCCATGCTTTTCTATCCCTTGTGACGGAGATTTTCCAGCCGACAAACAGCCACCCTGATCTCTTGTCACAAAGGTTTCCGTATGTCCTTACATAGTCTTTACACACTGGACTCCTTTCCTCGAGGAGGTTTGCCACAGGTGTCCAACTCAGGAACACCAAACACTTTTAAAAGAAATTAAAAAGAGGAAAAGGGGGTCGCTAATTAGAAATTTCATAGCACGCCCACACTTTTCATTCGTCCAGTACACACTTTCGACTATTACACACTTTCTCTCTCTCTCTTCTCTATAAATGTATTAACACACTGCTATCGAGATAGAGTGTCTTCGTGCGAACACCTGTCGATCGTCCTCACCGCCGAATTCTAGGCTCGGCTGTCGGTAGCCGGTACCAAGGTTACACGCACACACACACGCAACCTCAAACATACCTCCTACTCGATTTAATTACCCTATCCCTATGTAAGCCCTCACATACTTACTCTCGCTTGCTGTGATTTCCGTATCCTTACGTACACCTGCTTACATACACTCGCGTTTGCTCGGATCGTCTCCCAACAGTCTATTCCGTAATATACTGCCAGTGCACTTTCCACAACACATCTATCTTGTTGCTATCCTCGCTGTCACCTGGTGTTACCTGAAGCTTGTCCTGGTCATCGCAGTAGCTCGGCTGCACGAATAACTTAGGGCAGGGCAATCTACTGCTGCTCTCTTCTCTTCTAGCTATTTTTCTCCTTATTCTTCCTACTATATTTTCCGTACGCTAATCTCTCTTCGATCACTAATCTCTCTCTCTCTCTCTCTCTCTCTCTCTCTCTCTCTCTCTCTCTCTCTGCCATCACCTCCTATTTTTAATTGACCTGGCTAATACTCTTCCCACCTCTTACCTGTCACTTTTCTTACATCCTTGTAACTCCCTCTCTCTCTCTCTCTCTCTCTCTCTCTCTCTCTCCCTCTTTACTATCTACTCTCAATGTTGCTCCGTCTAATACTGACAATGCTATGCTGTCAGCTTGCATAGGTGCGCGCGCCCTTCCCTTTGCATCTGAAAACCTCCAACGTTCCTCAAAACCAGTAAATAGTTAAAGGTTCTAAAAACTAAGTGCTCGACGCAACGACCTAACTTTTGATTTATTCCCGACACGTCATGAGCTTATCCATCTCCCTTCTGCCTCTCACACATACACTCACTCAACCATACCTCACACATATTTAACTTCTCTCATTGCATTTGGTCCTTCTCTCTCCACTTGGCTCGTATTCTGCGGCACCGAGAACACGCATTAAATAATGTTTCAAAGATATTTACGTAAATGAAACTCGTGTATGATTCATTTAATGTTTGTATTTGCCACGTAATTTAGTTCATGATAGAATAGTTTTTTGAACGCACGCTTAGATGTCGTGAGTGTCAGTTCTGCCATTAATATAATTTCCAAGAACACGTTGTGACTTTAGTTCTTTTGTTTTTAACAATATTAATTAATATAAAAGTAGGAGTAAATAAATAGCTCTAAATTTTGTTTCTTTTACGGGTTTGTAACATTTATAATAATTGCACACATGGAAATACAGTGTTGTGTATTTTATAGTTATGTAATAAAATACTTCTTTTACAGAAACGCAATTAAGTTTTTATTTCTACATAACCATTAATAACGTGATATTCCATATTATAAGACAACATTTGCATAGCTATTAAAACTATGGAGAAATTGAAGTTTGAATTTAAGGTGAAGCCTGCTGAAGATCCGAAAAGCAATATAATTTGTATAACCTCAATCACAAATGATGACAAACATATTTTTACAATTCTGGAGAAGTTTCAACCGACAAATTTGCACGAGACAATATTTAAATCTCAGACATATCAGAAAGTGAAGACAACATTACAAAAGAGACATGAAAAAAGACAAGTATGGATTTCTATGTCACCGGAGATAAAGGATACATATATGGATCAGGATGGCAATATGCAGTTCAGAGGATATTTACTGGAAGAATCTATAGTAGAAGATCATATACATTATTATAGGACTCGGTAGCAGCCGACGACTTGCTCAAAAACACAGGTTCATAGTGACGTGATAGCTTTAGCTACTACGTTACACCCTTGGGGCCTTAACAAGGAAGAGCATGCGGACGCATACCTATATGCTATCGTATGTATTAAATCAGAAGCTGCGACGTCATCGTCCTCGACAGCAATCATTTTGAGCAATCCTCTTCCACTTTTGGTGTTGGCTCTATTTGTGTACATACGCTTACTGGTTTTATATTTTTGCATTATACTACCGTCACCCGTGATTTTAGTACAAACCTCTTTACGCTTGTACTTTTTGCTATGTATTAAATGTTGGCTGTAGATAAGCGACCAAGTTCGTTATATTTCATTCTTCTTGTTCCACCAGTAACGGTGATATCCTAAGGAGGTCCAAGTTTTTTCTTGTCACTTACGGTATCTCGATGAAATATATAATTTTCTTCTTAAGCAGTACTTTTGCCTCCTGTAATACTTTTGATACTTCTTCCTTTGTGGTGTTTTTTCCCCCTGAAAATCTGAAATCCAGTCTGAATTATTCTGCTAATATTTTTGCTTCCAATATCACTTGAAACACTGCTTCCAGTAGATGTGATATGCCTCGATTAGCTAAATATTTTATATCCATCACTGTTTCAAATTTTGCTACGAGTTCTTTGATCAATTTTTTAAATTCTACGATTCTCGATACTTTGTCGTATTCATCTATGAGTTCAGCGAATACTTTTAATCCTTTCTCTGATTATGCCCTGCATTGTCTTTAAACTTCTTTATATTGAAAAGAACTTGCTCATGATTACCGAACGTTGTAATCCTTATTTGCTACTTTAGGTTTTTTGTAGTATCGTTTGTGTCCGTTAAATAACACTCTATCAACTCCTGCATCTTTTTCTCATCCACTTCTGTTATTTGTCCTATTATCCTATTCTATTATCAACTTTTTGGTCTACTTTTGCCCTGTACGTCGTTTCCACTCCTTGTAGTGCACGTAGGACTTTGTTAGTAGCTCGTTCTACCTGCCTTTTATACTAATCTCTCTTTTTTATAGTCACTCCACATTTTCATGTCGTATGCCTGCTTACGTATTACGTAATATTACGAATAAAGTATTACGATATATTTATTTCTCTCTTCTTCTTTTGATACCTATTTGATATTCAGAGAGTCAAAGACCCTGCGTCAGGCTGGCTTGCCCGATAATGCTTCACAGTTGCTCGTGAGGCGCTATCCATTCTGTGGGGGTGTTGGGACCATCGAGGTTTACTATCCAACAGAAAGTCGTTCCTGGTTGTGTTTCACCATCTGAATCAGAGTCCCCGTATCCAGTTCGCCAGCCAGGTTTTACGTCGATACTGTCCTCTCCTTCATGCGGGTATAACTTACTCGATGGTGGTTGGCTGCTCCTGCCATAGGACAGTCTTTACAGTAGTAGTCGATGTGGCCCAGGACGTCTGGGATTATCCTCTTGACCATCAAACGGTCCTTTAAATAATTTTTTTATTCATCCCTATATGTGAGCTTCTGGCTGGCATCATATAAATTAATACGTATTTTTATGTTTTTCTTCCTTGTCGTCACTTTAGTTGCAGGGTCCCGTCACGGGTTGTATTCTGCGGAGGATCCGCCAATTGCTGCCACTTACCCGTTGTCTTACGAGAAGTGAGAAAATTATTACTCTACATTTCTTTCTACTAATTATTAAAACCAGTATTTATTCATTAGAAAATGCCACACGTGCTTTCTTTTCAAAGCATACTGTTCTCTTAATCTTTTTTCATGGACAGTTTTGCTTACTCGTATCAAAAACAATCTCTTTTCGTGGCCATCTAGAGGATTGATTGCTTCACCTTTGACATCTAATATTACCCTGCAATTTTGTGGTAAAAACAAGATTCGACTCTCTCGTATGCTTCTTTTAACTGCCAGACATTTCATTCTTTTTCAGGCTACCAAGTATAAAAAAGCACGTTAGTAGATCAGTGCTCACAGAGATCGCTTATAACAAAATTCCTGTGTAATTCATAACAATGAGGTGTGATCGTGCTGACTCCTTTTGTTATTTAAGAAGTAGTAAGAATGGACTAAATTTATTATTCAAATTTTGCTTACATTTTTCTTGGGGCATTGCATTACAAAAATAGCTAAAGATAATTTAAATAAAAGTATACCTACAAGTACGTTGCATGTACAGCGTACCCTCACTTTGAAGTAAATTTTTAGGTAGTTGATGAGCCCCAACTTTGCCGCTAATTTTATGTCTCTGTAGCAACTCTGAAGCAAGAATACTTAATTAAAAAATTTAATTGTGTTGTTACTTAAAAAAAATTAATAATATTGCAAAATTGAAATTTTACATGTCGATTTCCAAACTTTTTCCTGATAAGTTCGCAAAAAATACGATTTACCAACGTATCATAAATTATCAGAATACCTTCTGTAGACTGTCAGCTAGTCAACATGAGCTCTCATTAAGATTTTGTTACGACCGATTCAGAATACTATAATGAGGATAAGATTGACGTTGTCTAGACACTTTCACTCAAGCTGTAATTATTGTTAGTAAAGTTCATAAGATTTTTCTAGATACACCTACACCTTTAATATTTCAACTTTGTAGGTTGATTTCAGGATAATAAGTTCCATTATCTTTTAGTTTGAATTTGGATGAGAGTACTAATTATAAAAAATACGGAGGAAATTAAATTGAATAATTTGGTGCGTAAATTCTGATTTCGAGAAGAATCTTTACCGTTGAAACTAAAACTGAGAAAAGACTAACAGCCATGTGAAAAGTTCTTTGCAAGTACTATTTCCCGGGATTCTTATGACAAATACGTAGTTGAGTTACTTTTTAAAACTGATCCTTGTTCAAGTTTTGCATTGTCAAAACAATCCTTTTAATTCGCCCTTACCATTCTTCAGTATTTCGAACATAGAGTTTCGGCAACTACATTTGTATGTCAATCTTACGATCGCTTTATGTAAAAATATCTTCACTTAAGGCATATGAGAGAAATTCTCTAGGTTAAGTGCATAGTTGATTTGCGCTATCATAGCCTTCTGAGGAATAATAAATTATGTTTGTTTTGAAACAGTTCTAAGTTGGGTGAATCAGGTATTTCTTTTAACTCTCTAATTTGCATACGTAAAAATTTATTGTTAATCCTATTTGATATGCTGCAACGGAGATTTTGTGACTTCTTATACACTACGAACGTGGAAATATGTTCAGAAAAATTCTAATAGTGTTAGAAGATCATAAATATCAAGGTATTCTATGGCGTTTTTATAAGAGCTAGCCTATGAAAACTTATGTATTGAAAACTGTCACGTATGGTTTATCAAGCTTTCCGTACTCATCTATTACAGTCCTCCAGAAACTAGCCAGTGATTCCACCGATTCTCATCCATTAGCGGCTTCAACTATTTGCCAGAAATTTTATGTAAATGGTTGTCAATCCAGTGGTCACTTGCTTGAAAAATTTAGAGCCAAATGCATGCTGTTTTTTCATTTGACGACTTAAGACGTATTTCTTTTGCACAAGAGGCAGTAAAACTTTGCTAATATGTGAAAGGATCTGCCTGTTAAATATTTAGCTAATCAACTCTAGTATTTAAATAATGAAGATGAGGTAACATCTATCTTTACTTTTTAATGCGTGTGTCCGACTCTTCACATCTTCGGACCAAGTTATTACATTCTTGCAATCCCCCCAAATCTTGGGGGCTCAGCCGGGATGCGGATTTGTTAATAATGTGTCAAGTTTAGATGTTCTATTTAATTTGTAAGAGCAGCTGAGATGTTTGGTTTAAGTGATAGTTCGAAACGAATTCGGTTGTAAGGTATGCAATTCGAGGATTGTAGATGCAACAAACCTTCCTGCCAAGTTGAAAAGACGTTTCATATTGAGCCGTTTAAACAAGAAAAGCCGATTCCTGAAACGCGCGCTAGTGAGACAACGAGTAGACGCAAAATCTAACCAGAGGTGCCGCGAAAATCCGCGCAAAAAGAAATGCTATTTTTTCAAAAAGACGTTTTGAAAAATTAGCCGTTAGTTGCTGATCGAGAACAGACGGTTTTCAAATAAGTAGTCGAATTAACGCTGGTCGACTTTAAAAGAGCCAGGGACAACTCGGCAACAACTTGTTGCCAACAAGGAGTCGCAGAAAAGAAGTTCTCAGAAGACGCCGCGAGAGTGCCACTCCGAATGGACTTTGTTGTTGCACTGTTTGTAGTTAACAATAGACGATACAGTGCCGTTTCGAAGACGCGTTCGTTTGGCGAATTAAGCGAGACGGAGGAGCAAAGCAGTGCTTACTGGGAGCAGAGTGGCTCTCGCTCTCAAGCGACACAATTTCAACAACCTAGAGAGGCAAAAAAGAAGACGAGTGTCATCCGTTAACAAAAGGAGAGAAGCAGATAAAGCAAAACGAAGATGTTCGTTAAAGAAACTCCGACATTGTCGGAAATGCAGCATCAGGCCGCAATGCAGAACTTCAGCGAATGCTGAGACAGTCAACTAAGGCTCGAAAGGCCACGAGTTCATCAGATGTAGCTATGCTACAAAGAGAAAACGAGCTACTAAAGAGAGAGCTCGATATAACGAAGAGGGAGTTGGCGTTAGCCTTTCAAGAAAATCTACCTCGTAATTTGAATGATGTTCACTCGAAAATCAGCTTGAGAGATGTAGAGGGAACGTTGCCACAATATTCTGATGAAGGTGTTGCGTACCTCATCGATTCGTGGACTCAAGAAATGAATCAACTTGCCGTTATTTACGCGTGGTCACCAGTTGAAATTTTCGTTGCCACGAAAAAAGGCTTAGATGGTACTGCCAAAATTTAGTTAGAACGTAAGAGTAGCATAGTAACGTGGAACAAGTTGAGAAACAGCCTTCGAGAAGATTTCGCTATGACGAGTAATAGCCGTAGTATACATGATGTGCTCGTGAAATAGAAAAAGGAGCCTAATGAGACTATGCTTGGGTATGTTCAAAGCATGATAACTATCGGACTGCGCGCACAGCTGAGCGAGGACGTAACAGCCGAAAATATAGTCAACGGTAGTCCTGATGATGCAACAAACAAAGTTATACTATACAGTGCAAAGACGATAGCTAAGCTGAAAGAGCTGTTGCGTTCGTACTAGAACGCGAAAAGTAAACAACACGTCGCGGGGCAGACTGCTAAGCCGAAGCAAGCACCAACGAAGAAAGATAGCCCAAAGTCTACACGTGGTTGTTTTAACTGTGGAGAAAGTGGACATATAGACACCGAATTGTCCTAATTTAAATAAAGCCAATAAAAATCGAGCGAAGACGAAGAAAGTCGGTGGAAAGGATAATGCAATTACTAGAATTCATCGGATTTAACGCAAGGAAGATGTTAGCATGAAGAAGATGAAAATTGAAGGTTATGAAGTTTATGGGTTGATAGATAGTGGCTCGAAGTGTAATTTTTTAAGGCAAGATCTTTTTGAAGAGATGAAAACACTGAAATTGAACGAAGTGTTAAAAGTGTTCGTGGGTGCTGGTGTCAAGAAGTTTAAATCTATCGGTACAACGGACGCTATGACTTGGATTAATGGTGTTTGATATCCTTTGAATTATAGAGTCATGCCAGTTTATTGCATTTCGGATAGGCTTATTGTTGGTTATGAGCTTAGAGAGTATACTGAAATAATTTTGCTGCGTGACGACACTTAGGTATTTCCAACCAGCGAGTATATCAACATGATCAAAATGAAGCAAGAAGAGTATCCAGAGCTGTACAATAGTTTGAAAGAAGTGCATGTAGAGGAATTCAGGAAGTTAGTGTCCAACTACAAGCCGCTGTTCATTAAGGAAGCTCCCGTTGAGATTCGAGTAAAGCTGAAAGATGAAAGGCCAATTTGTCACAATTCGAGAAGGCTGTCTGCAAGGCTCTGAATAAGGTCGTTGTCAGAGAGCATTTTCCCATCCCTCTTATAGAAGATGTTATTGAGCGTCTAGCAGAAGCAAAAGTATTCTGCACTATTGATATGATTGATGGATTTTTTCACGTGAATGTAGAGGAAGGCAGCAGGAAGTGTTTGGCATTCATGATTCCCACTGGACAGTGTGAATTTTGCGAGGCTCCTCATAGCTTATGCATTTCACCAGCCGTATTTTTAACGATGATTTATGAGAAGCATATAAGAAGTAAAGAAATAATTGTTTATTATGATGATTTTATAATTTTAGCTCAAAACAAAGAAGATGCCTTAAAATTACACATAGAGGTGTTATTTATAGCCTCAGAGTACGGTTTACGGATAAGCTGGGAAAAGTGTAAGCTGCTGAGAAGGAGTATAGAGTTTTTGGGTCACACCATCGAAGATGGAACGATCAAAACTTCGCCAAGAAAAACCGAAGCACTGGTAAACTACACCGAGCCCAAAATAAGTAAGCAGTTGCAAACATTTCTAGGTTTGTCTAGGTACTTCCGTAAGTTTATCCGCAAATATGCGAAATTCGCGAAGCCTCTGAGTGATCTAAAAAAAAAAAGGTTTTTTTTTGTTTCGGTCCAAATCAGCAGCTTGCCTTTACAACTTTAAAGAAATTTCTAATAACAAAGCCTGTGCTGCAGCTGTAACAGAACTGCATACAGATGCGTCAAAAGATGGATTTGGAGCTGTTTTATTGCAGCATCATGAAAGAGATGGAGAGTTTCAACAAGTGTATTTTATTAGTCACCAGACGACTCCGACTCAAGAAAAATATTACAGTTACGAGCTTGAAATGTTGGCTGTGATCGAAGCTCTTAAAAAATTTAGAGTTTATTTATTACATAAGCCTTTTAAGACTGTTACTGATTGTGCTGCATTCAAGCAAACAATGAAAAAAGAAGCGCTTGCACCGAAGATAGTCAGATGGACAATGCTTTTAGCCGAGTTTGAGTTTACTACAGAGCACAGATCTGGAACTCGCATGAGACACGTGGATGCTTTTAGTTGGATGACTGATATCTAGGTTATCAAGGATGGATTAGTCGAAAGGATCAAGCAAGCCAAGCATCAAGATGATCGATGCCGAACAGTTGCAAAAATTCTTGAGCAAGAAAGCTATGAGGATTATTCTTATGAAAACAGATTATTATACAAAGGCGAAGGACAGAAGAAATTAGTTGTGCCTAAAGGTTTTTAATTTGAAATAATCTGTTAAATACATGAGGATGCGCACATTGGGAAGCGCAAGATGATAGAAAAAATATCGAAGAAGGAAAACTGGATCGATAAGCTTGATTCGAAGATTGACTCTTGTATTAATAATTGCATCACTTGTATTTTAGGTGCACGAAAATAATGTAAAGCGGAAAGATATCTCAATTCTATTCCAAAAGAAAATTTACCTTGGCACACGTTCCATATGGATCGCGTAGGACCATTGGAGTCAACGGCGAAACGATACAAACACTTATTTGTTATGGTTGATGCGTTCACAAAATTCGTGTGGATTTTTCCTGTTAAGAGCACAGGTACTGCAGAAGTTTTTAGCAAAATGCGAGTCGTGCAAGATACCTTCAGAAATCCGAAACAAATTGTAACCGATCGACGGACAGCATTTACATCAAATGAGTTCAAGAAGTATTGCGACGATGAACATATACAGCATCTACGTAACACTACAGGCATACCAAGAGGAAATGGGCAAATAGAACGAGTAAACGGAGTAATATCCACATTAATTGTCAAGTTGGCAAAGGACGATCCGAAGAAATGGTATAAACATGTAAGAAAAGTGCAGCAGGTGATTAATAGTACTTATCAACGGTCCATTAGGCGAAGTCCACTTGAATTGCTGTTCGAAACCGAAATAAGAACCAGTGGAGATGCTCGTCTTAGAAAAATGATCGAAGAAGAGATTCGGGAACAGTTTAAACAGGATCGAGATAGAGCCCAAACAGAAACAAAATCACAGATAGAAAAAATTCAACACGAAAATGAAAGAAATTATAGCAACGACGTATTCCAGCAAGAAAATACAAGAGAGGCGATCTCCTTGCCGTTAAACAAACTCAGTTGGGACCGGGATCTTGCTCTAAAATTTCTAGGGCCATATGAAATAACTGAGGTGAATGTTCACGACAGATACAAAGTACTAAAGATAGGAGGAGAAGGACCGAATAAAACTACAACGTCAGCTGATAATTTAAGACCGTGGCAAGGATTTTCAAGAGATAATTTTCACGACGACAATGATTTTAGAAAAAAAAACAATAATAATTAAAATGTTTTGACTGTAAAGTTTTATTTTAAGTGCTTTATGATTAATATATTGATTAAAAAAAAAAAAAAAATTATTATTGTTATTATTATAACTTAAGACCAGAAAACATTTTATAGAAAAAGGATTGTAATTAAATTGAGATTAAATTGCCAATTAATTTGTTTATATAGTTGTAGAAAAAATAGTAGTTAATTAACTGACACTAGTTTGAGATTTGATGCAAAATTATTTTCAAGATTTTTAAAATAGAATATTTCGATATTCGAAATAATAGGCTTTGAGTCAAATGTAAAAGGGTGACAGTAATTTTATCAATGAGCGTTGAATTTATATATCTTCCAATTCCCCGAATCAATCTAATTTATTATTTATCGCCATTTTAGTTTACTTCAATCAGGCTACTCTTACTCTGTCCACTTCGGAGTTATATAACACTTGTTCCTTTCTGAGTCTTTTTAGTTTTCTGCTGATTTAGCGTGATGTGAGATAACCCAAGATGACCCAAGATAACGTGACGGAACCCTTCTCGTAAGACTTGTCGATGTCACCTGACTATAATCACTTACGTAGTCTCAGACCCATTTGAAAATATGGGCTGACGCAAGTTTGTAGCCGCTTTAGTAACTCATTACTCGGTTCTAATGCTAAGCAATTTATTTTGAGAAGTAGGGATCATCTGACATGCCTTATTATTAATTGTTTATTATCATAGGTTGACTCTTGATGGGGAAGATAAGCTTGTTTTAATCATTTTCCACCATATTTTACGAATTCCACTAAGTAGAAAAGTCCTTCGATCTAAAGTCTCTTATTATATCACTTGCGGAGATTTTTTAAAAAGACTTAAACTCAGTTAACGAGTAATTTATTATCAAGATTACGCTCTATTTTGAGTTCATTTAAAAAAAACTGGTGTTGAGAACGCTGAACCATTTTCAGTTCAGATGTCTTTCCTTAGAGAAAAGAATACTTCAAAGGGTTATGTCGTTGTTCTTACTTGTATGCAAACCAGAGCTATTCAGCTAAAAATGATCGAGGACTATTCTCGCGGGAGCTAACGCGGAACTTATTGTTTGAGAAATGTACTTAAATGGGTCCTTTGCTTAGAAGTTAAGAGAGTTAGGTCGCTCTGGGAGGGGGGGTGAAGGAGAACAAGTGTACGTACACTCAGTGGAACTCTGATCTGTCCCGGACCCTATTTCGGAACTATGGCGTAAAGTACTGTTCAATAATAGGATCCGGGACAGAACAAAGTTCTACTGACTGTACATAAGGTGTCGTGACAAAGACAGCTGTACTAACCTAGCCCAGAAACATTCACTCTCTTGAATATGGAAAATGCATTTGTGTTCAACTCGACAATACTTATTGGTGTATTAAAAATATACTTCAAAAAAATTACAGAATATTTCTTAAGCCATCTAGTTTTTTGTAGTATAAACCGAATAGCATAAATATTTTTAGAATGAAGTTCTTTATGTCGCGTTACTCGGGGGGCTGGAATTTTAAAACCGACAGATTGTTTTTTTTTGAAACGAAAGTCATTTACCCAGAGTCTCTTCCTTTCAAGTTTCCCCCCTTACCCCGTCCCCCTCACCAATTGTTCTCCATACATTTCCCCTCTCCCCACTATACATGTATACTTGCCAACCATGCCGTGTTACTCTTCTACACACCTTCACCCACCATTCCCCCTCACACTCCCAAGCAATTAATTTTTTAATAAATTTTAATTTTGTTCTCCCACAATAATTTTTCTTTCACTTTGAATNTCGGATCTTGCGGAATTAAAGAGAGAAGATGGTGTATTTTTGTAACACTTTAATCTCATTTGTTGCTATTGTTATTAAATTTTTTAGGATAAAAAGTATACTAAAACCATCTAGGAAGTGTCAAGAATCTGTATGCAAAATTTTAGCAAAATTGGTTTAGTAGTTTTTACGGTTAGCTATTACAACGGTTTTAGCAACTTTGCTTTATATATTAACAAGACTGTTATAGATTTTTTTGACAACTTGAAAAGTTACAAGTGCTTTTTTTAGTGATACATAAAATAAAAAAAAAAAAACAAAAAAAATCTACTTACATCACACGTTGTCTTTATTAACAAAAAAACAGTAGATTGTAATAATCAACCATATATATATATACTTTACATGAATATTTACAACGAATTTCTCAATCCTTAAGCAAAAGAGATCGTCATAGCTTATCATCTGAGGAACAAAATAAGCCTAAAACCAGATAGATTGAGTGACACTTTGTTGTGAGCACGAACGCAAACTTCGGCCAATTTTCAGACTTTCTGTGATGGGCTGTGATGAGCAGTGGGAGTTCAGACATAAATGTGAATTATCAAAGAAAAACACCGCGTTTCACTTAGTAGAGGCTGGTGGAGGCGAGCGGGGGTTGGTTCGAGGAGGGGCTAAAGGGGTCTGTATAAATTATCTCATACATTCAGCTGTATGATATAGAAGGATATGGATCTCGCCCAAAGGTGAGTTATGTTGACATGATTCAAAAAAATCGAAATCTTAATGATTATTATGAGAACAAAATTGTATTTTTATAAGCAGTCCAGATAACTTTTAAATTTTATTAGCTTCTATCTAAAAAGCACGTAGAGACTGCATAAGTAACCTTATCTAAATGTGTGAGTGTATGTGCGTATGGGCGCGTGCGTGCATGTGTTAAACAAAGGTGAGTTACGTGTTAAGTATGGGAAAACAATTACAATGGTTTACAATGCTTGTTATAAGAAGAAGATCGTACTTATGGAGATAGTCTGCGTAACTAATTAATTTTGTTAGTGTCTATCTTTAAATCACGTGCAGTCTAAATAACTAACGTTTGGTAAACATTGTTACGGGGTGCCCGGCTGGAAATGACGCAGGAAATATTTTTTTTTTATAGAAGATAAAAAATAAAGAGTACGCAGCATAGCCAATCTGATTTTCTTTCGATTAAAGTGTGCTGGGAATGTTCGAAATTAGAAATTTTAATAATATAGCATTTAATTGTAAAGTTTCATGAAAAGCTATACTAAGTTTGAGATAATAGTTTTGAGTAGAACGGCTTCTAGACGTAATTTTGTGAAAACCCATCGTGTTACGTAAGAATTCGAGCTGACGACAGGCAGTGTACTTAGAGCGCCCTTGTCTCCCGGGTTGTTGGTTATTGGGTTATTGGGTTATCTGCATTCTCCACAAAATAAAAAAATACTTGTTTTTACGCTCTTGCTCCTAATATTTAGATATTTAACATAAAACCATAATCAAGTTCTGCAGGCGACCGCCTACTTGAATCACACGATCAGGTCCATAAAAGGGTTTAGCTGGAGTCGGCAACTAGAAGAGCTGATAACGCGATTGACTAGCAACACGCTGTATTCTAGCGGGAATTGAATTTGCTGTATTAGACCTTACACATAGGTTTACCCTGCACAGATTTTGGTGGCAGTTAGCCACGCCAGCAGCCTGGGCTTCGCAATGGCCAGTGAATTCTGGAAGTGGCACAGGTAAGCCACAATCAAAAAAATCCTGCTGGGGGACGAATAAGCCAATATCCACTCCTGTTAAAAGGTCACATTCTTCACCGTGCTGAGGAAAACGATTTTCAAGCGAACTTCCAAGTTTTTGCTGGGACTGTGCTACTACCAGAGAGCGAAGTTATATATTTGAACGATGGTGCAATCACGTGAGGCACAGTTGGCAGGATTCTGAGAGGTTGGCACTTGACGACAGATGGTCGAGGCAAGAGGGTGTAAATCTGGCTGACACGGTCAGTTGTAAGAGCTTTCTATTACATTGGATTCCCTCGGAACCAGGAAAACATGACCTGCGAATCTTTCCAAAAGTTACATTCAGCACAAGCTAGGGACAATCCCAGTAGACACAAAATGTAGTTGCTGAGCTAGCTTATCAGAAACAGGTTACCCTTGAACTCCTTGAAGCCTGAAGAAGTTTGAGTCAAACGGTTGGTCTCAGTCAACTCCCGTGAGCCAAAAGCTTTGCAACAGAATCTTGACTCGTGGGTCATAAACTTTATCTGGCAGATCTGAAAATTTTTTGTTGTAAGGCCCTCGCCTACATATCAAGCCACTATTGTCAAAAACTAGATTCCAGGGCCAAAGACTGTTTCATGCTTGGATATGCTCAAAATCAAAAAATTTATTGCCTGTAATTGTAGTAATCGTTAGCAGAGATGTACGATTTTTTGAAGGTGAGCCACTTTCAGCAAGTAAAAGCTTCTTTCTTGTCGAAGATACTTGAGCAACTGAAACACAGGACAATTCTATTAAAGAGACTCAAGCACTAGACAATTATTCCGAAGAAGAAAATATGATAGATAACGAACAGGACCATTCACGGGACTAAAGTGTAAGGAAAAGTACTAGAGAGCAAGCACGTCTAAGCTATCTTGATGACTATATTCCTTACACTGAAACTCAAGACGCTATTAAAGTCACTAACTACTTTAAGTTTTAAGTTTTTAAATTTGTTTTTCAGTATGTATGACACTTATTCAAATTTCTTTCTCTTAATTTTTGATTTTGAAATATGTATTTATCTAAAAAATTTGGTTGTATGATAAGCGTTTGCAAAATATCAGCACCAGTAGGCAATGAATGTTGTTAAAAAATCATTTTACGTTACATCTTGTTCCTTCCCTCAGAATAAAATGTGTGAAATCGGTATTATATAAGCAAAATAAAAGCACTCAATTGAAACAGTATCACCTGAAAAAGATTCAAAGCAAATCCAGTATGGCAACAATTTCTATAATCAACAAATTTTGGAAAAAATTAAAGAATACATCTTTTTTAAATTATAAGTGGAAAAGTGTTCTAATGATATTTGACCGTATGAAATTAAGTTTTTTTTTTCAAACAGTGCCATACATAACAGTTTTACTCAGACCAACTTTTGCTATTGATTCTTTTTAGATTAAATCTGTTATATAGAATTTTATCGGTTGCACATTAGGTGAGTTATCAGTGACCAAAAAAGTTAAGTAACTGACGATTTCTGAATCAATAATTATGAAACTAGTGTCAAATCGATAAAGTGTAATTTAACGAGCCCAATGTGGCAAAGAAATATTTTTAAACTTCATATTTTTTTGGATTAAATATAGATCCATAATCTATGGAGAATTTTAAACTGAAGTTGTTCACTGCATAATTTTTGTTCGTGGCACTGTGATAGTAAGAAAAACTGCTTTATCTAGTACGGTTAAATAGTTCTCGAAGTTTATGAATTTTTTACTCAGAAGCAACGCTATCTAAAAAGATTTGTAAATACACTTTTTTGATCACCAGAAAATACTTCCACTCTTCCACTATTTGTTACCTTAAAAAATTATAGTCGACCATATTGGATCTCCCGTTTTTAATTTAAACATTTGGATCATAAATTCGTAATGTGCAACCCTAAAAATCCCGCGTAGAGATTTTTACGAGATTTTGGTCGAGAATATTGGATTTACCATCTCGGATTTATTGATAATGATATGACATTTAGTAAAAGTAGGCTAAAATTAAGTTTTCTCCAGCACGAATAATTAATTTTTGACATTTGCGGTTGAGTGCTATTAATAATAGGAAAAGAAATAAAAAATTGGTCTTAAGCAATTCTTTCCGAATCATCTAACATTAAGAGTGAAAAAAAAGTTATCTAAATAGGTAAAAAATTGCGGTCTCTAAAAACATTTGCACCGTAAAAATACCTATTCTCCAACTGTGTGGCGCTATTTATTTTGCTCTCATATAGACTTTCTGAAACATCAGCTGCCAAGGGCTAATACCTCACACACACACACACACACACACACACTATCTCATGCATATTTCGTTCCCGTCACCATCCTCGCACGCAAAACAAATGTGAAAATCGCACTGACACACGATTTCCTGAAATTTACCTTATCCCCGCATGCATCCTCACACTTGCTCCCTCGGATCAACCAGATAACTCTATTCCCGTATCCGGCTGTAGTGTACTATGCGCAGTACACCTATCTTTTCAATGTCCTCACAATCACGCTGCGCTACCTGAAGCTCGTCCTTGTCACAGTGGTGGCTCGGCTACACAGCTGGCTTCCAGTGATTCTCTTCATGGTCGTCATTTTCTCGTCCGTTTAAATACTCGCCATACATCGACAGACCCTACAAAGAAGGACACTATTCAAAATTTTCCGTTTGAATTAACATGGAAAATTTTGAAAAGTATGCTTCTTCGTAGAAGCCATCGATATACTATTCTATTTCTCTTTTGTATATAATTTTCTATGTATTATAAATAACTACTCTCTATACTCTCCTACCTCACCTTACACTTTCCTTGTATCTCTGTTTGTCCGTTCACTAATTTCTTCCTATCTATGATCTCCCTCTCTCCAGCTCTCACGCTCTCTCTCTTACTTTCTCTTTCTCCAGTACCCAACGTAATACTGTTCTACGATATGCAGTATACCTACATAGATGCGCGCGCCACTCCCTTTGCATCCAAGACCTTTAAGGCTCCCAAAAGTTGAAAAAGAGTTGGAAGTTTTAAAAAATAAGTTGAGGATGCGACGATTCAACCCTCGATTTACAGAAAACGGGTCGCAAGCTACTTCATTTTCTTTCTCCCTCATACACACATATACCATCAAATCATACTTCACAGATATTTGACTTCTTTCAGCGTCTACTGCCCTTCTTTCTCGCCTTCGCTCGTAGTCCGTGGTACGAAAAACACTCATTACCTACTGAGTCATTAAGGTATTTAATAAAATAAATATACATGTGTGTGTATGTGCGCATGTTGCTATAGGACTCGGTAACCGCCAATGACTTGCTCAAAGATATATTTGGAAAATGATTTGATAGCTTTTGCTACCACCTCACACATTCTATAGGGACGTCAACTGTCTTGATTTTATTCAATCAAATTTTAAATAATGATTTCAAAAGTTTTTTATTAATTAATCGAATGGTGATACTTAAATTGACTATACAAAAAATTAAAAATTTCCATAATAATAATAATAATAATAATAATAATAATAATAATAATAATAGTAATAATAATAATAATAAAGAAGACGATAATAATCATAATGATTATAATGATGATTATGGTGATGATAATGATAATAATAATAATAATAATAAAGAACCACGATTTTGCAAAGGCCAGAATTTGGCGAATCAATACCAGACATTACACTGGCTTCGGTGAGCCTTAGGCCGAGAGTGAAGGAATGGCAGGTGATTGAGGATGACAATAGTAGCAATCAACAATATATCGTCTTTTAAATAACCGAAACAATAGACAGAAGAGGCATTGCACGCAAAACAAGATGGAATGTTAGGAAGTTGGACACAGAACGACTAGCGAAAAAAGTCGTGAATAGCATCACTGCTATTTGAAGCGATGAACGAAACCTGAATACAGTAGAAGAAGTACAGAAGCTCACCAAGGCAACAATGCGACTCTTAAAAATCGCATGCGAGGCTCCCATGCCCAGAAAAAAAAGATGAAACGGCGATCGCTAAACTTACTGGTGTAACAAGTAAGTCTGGCCAGAAACAGACCAGAGGCCGGACAGAGGTACGCCAAGTACCAGCTTACAAGAAAGACGATGCGAGCTGCTATTAAGAACAGCAAGAAGAACTCTAGAACTCGACACATCTAGAACTCTAGGATTGAGCAGACTTGGAGCTAAAAGAAAATGAACCTTTATTCGCCCAGAAAAAACTGGAGCTAGCAGCCAGATCGCTTGGAACGGAAAAGCCCCTGGACCAGATGGCATACCGGCAGAAGTCATTAAGACAGTGGTGGTACAATACCAACAACTGTTCTTAAACTTATCCAATACATGTTTGCGAAAGGAGTTGTTCCCAACCTTCAGAGAAACGCACGGCTGGTACTGATTGATAAAGGCAAGGGGGAGCCTAACTCCACGTCATCACTCAGGCCGTTATGCATGCTGGACACGTCTGGAAAGTTATACAAAAAGCTGCTTAAGGCCCGTCTTCTACAGGCCATACAAAACGCGGAAGACTTATCCGACAGGCAGGACGGATTTAGGAAAGGAAGGTCTACCATAGGAGCAGTAGAAGAAGTGGTAAAAGCAATTCAGAGCACTAGAGACATATGCCATAGAGCGAGACCCCTCGTTCTTCTGGTCACCTTAAATGTAAAGAACGCTTTTAACTCAGCAAGATGAAAGGACATGCTTCACGTTCTAAAACACACATTCAGAACACTAAACTGTTTCTTGAGAGTATTGAGAGAATATCTTAAGGACCGCTTCTTGACCTATACGACAGCAGAAGGCGAAACAAAGAAGAAAATAACTGCAGGGGCATTCCAGAGATTTATACTTGAACCCAATCTCTGGAACGTGTCATACGACTGACTGCTTCGCCAGGATATGCCAAAGGAGACGTTCTTGGTGGGATACGCTGACGATGCTGCTGTAGTGATCGTCGAATGCACGATGGAACTTGGCCAGATACGACTTAACCAGGTTATGCGGAGAGTGGCTTCATAGATGGAGAAAGGGCTCGAAGTTGCAACAAGGAAGACGGAGATGGTACTATTGACAAGAAAAGAGATAGATACCATCATCTCCCTCAAGGTACAAGAAGAAGAAGGAATGACGAAGGATGCCGTAAAATACCTAGGAGTGACGCTGGATAGAAAGCTCACGTTCTAAAGTCACCTTAGGCAAGTAGCAGACAAGGCGGCGGCAAGAGTAGCGGCATTAAGCCGAATCATGCCAAACGTTAGAGGTCCAAAACCTGCAAAGCGCAGGCTCCTCATGTCTACGGCCCAGTCCATTATATTGTACGGGGCTGAGATATGGGGAGATGAAATGAACGTAGAAAAGAAGAGAGTGAAAATCACCGAAGTTCAAAGAATAGGAGCCTTGAGAATAGCCTGCGCCTATTGCATAGTCTCAGAGTCTGCGATAATGGTGATAGCAGGCATAATCTTCATTGACCTCCTTGCGAGGGAACGACGATTAAAGCTCCTCACGGAGCAGGACTTAGGTAGAATGTAGGCTAAGAAAAACGTACGGGAAATAATCTGGGGATGCTGGCAATATAGATGGCAAAAGGAAACTAGAAGTAGATGGACGGCACGCCTGATAAAAGATGTCAATAAATGGACTGAGCAATAACACGGGGAAGTAGATAACTACCTTATCTAATTCCTCTTAAATCACGGGTATTTTCGCTCGTACGTCAACAAGATGCGAAAAACACAGACAGCTGCGTGCAAGTACTGCAGCTACGACAAAGATGACGTAGAACATTCGTTCTTTGACTGCACTAAGTGGCAAGCCAAACGAAATGTATTGCAAGAAATGATGGGAACTTTAAACCCCGACAACGTAATAGATAAAATGCTACTCAACGAAGAAAGATGGACTGCAGTAGCCCAATACATACATACAGTTCTCCGGGACAAAAAGAAGGACAGTTTTTTGGACGACTGAGTGGAAGTGGAGGGCGCCCTGTGGTGCAAGCGTATATCCGGTGCCATCGTGGGGGCGTGAGGTGGTGTTTCCGCTGCATAGCTCTTGGTGTTCGAGGGAGTGGTGGCGGGGCTTCGGGGTGGTGCCGCCGGTGTGCGGGATGGGAGCCCGCGTGGGTGCTTAAGCACGTGCAGACTCTCTCAAACCACTTGGCTCTACCACCTTCCTGCCGATGAGCGGTTACGGCTCGATAGCCCGTGCTCTTATATGCTTGGCTTCCGCTGGCTTTTTTTTTCGGGGCTGGGCTTTCAGGGTGTTGCTGCGGGGTATTTGGTGTGCGAGATAAGGGTTTGCGTGGGTGCTTAAATTCGGGCAGGCTCCTGTGGACCACTTCGCTGTATTATCTACCTGCCGATGAGCAACTCTGCCTCGGTGGCCTAAGTTTCCACCCCGCGGGCTCTGCGGTGGGTGCGGTCCTTGCGTCTTTGTCGCAAGTCTTCAACTAAACAGAGAAGAGCAGCTCAGATGTATGACAGAAACTAGAAAATACCCTAGTCAAAGCAAAAGTTACAAGATGCGTTAGGCAACGGAACACTAAAGGAAACCCTTACAAGGGGCTAAGCCTCCGTGGCCCCGGCTTGAAGTTTAAATGTGAGAGCAGATTCCGAGCCGGGTGTCCCAGGAGATAGGTCTTGCCAGTTTAGTGGGTATGGTTATAACGAGTCTCACGCAGGGGAGGGTTCGTACACTCTTCTATCGTGCATTAAGGCATTCTAGACGACCTCGAAAAAAAAAAAAATTAGTA
>NW_019379721.1:572557-629537 GCF_000648655.2 Copidosoma floridanum
CCCCCCCCCCCCAAAAAAAAAGGTAGAGACGATGGCGCTGCTGAGGATTGGGGCGCATAAAAAAAAAGTAAGAACGACGACGACGACGAACTGTGGAAGGGAGTCATAAACAAAAGAAAGCAGGCATTTGCAAACCGCAAGGAACAAGTTGCTGCTAAAAACGAGCCGGTAGCACACCGACTCCAAACAAAAATAAGCCAGGAAAGAAAATAAAGAAGCGGAGAAAGGTAAAGAAAAGGAACGAGGCCATCCTCGTGAAACCAGCAGACGGAAAATCATACGCGGAAGTACTAGGAGCATTCCGTAACACTGTCGATCCGAGAGACTGCGGTGCGGAAGTCACTTGAATACGCAGCACAAAGGCTGGTTGTATTCTAGTGGAGCTCGCCAAAAGCACCAAAGACAAATAGAAGTTGATGCAGGCTATCTCACTGGCTATTAGAACCGCAGGAAAGATACAATCAAGGATGCCTAGAGTTACCTTGAAGGTATTGAACTTAGAGGCAGTCTCTGATAAAGAGGAAGTTATAGCAGCTATCTTAGAGGCTGCTAAAACCGGGGAAAAGGACCCAGACGAAATCAAAGTGGCTATGCTACCGCCAAATCAATGGCAGGAGAGAATGGCGCTGGTAAGTTTAGTAAAGAGACAAAGCCTCGGCAAGCGCATTACTGATTACTTCAGATTTGTATACTCGAATTTTTTAATTTCGAAAATTATTTATTTTCATTATTATTCCTAACGTATTTTGGTTTTCTTTATTTTTTTATTATTCTGTTCTACAACTTTTCCGATAAATATGAGGCAAAAAATCGTTAGGATACCGAAATTAAGACATGTGCATCTTGAAAGACTCAAATTCACATTTTTCCCAGATCAGCGTCTACAAAATATTCTTATCGTTAAGTTAGCTACGAGCCAAAATTTTTCTGTGTTTAATTGGTATGGGCGTGTTCTTAAAATAAAGCAGTTCTACCAACAGTGCAGTATTGACTACAGGTATGGTCTAAGTCACAGCAAATAGCACGCACTGTTAAGACTCTAGCGCGGGAGCTGTCAGTAAAGACGTGGTAGAGCGCTTTCCTACCATCTCGAGGGCTCGGGTTCGAAATTCCACTTCATTACTTTTCCTTGGGTACCATTAAGGTGTTTTATTATGGCATACAACTAGTCAATACGTGGCGTTTTTGAAGTAGATGCCTATTCGGCAGCAAGTTGAGATATGTATGAAAATAAAATATAATAAATACAATTAATATATATTGAGTTAGACATAATTACGAACTATCTGTCCAGAATAAGTCAGCATTTATTAAAGTATTGTAAATGACTGTATATAGGCAGCTTTTTTTTATAAATATAGTGGTGGATAAAATAATAAGACACCGTAAAACTATTACAGTATACTATTGCTCCCTTGTACATACTTGACTTACATCCGGCACTTCCTAATGTTAACGATATTTAGTTTAATTGACTAATTTCAAGTAAACATAATGAAATGGTATTTTCCTAAAAAGTTATGATGTCCCAATTAAAAGTACCTTTTAATAAGACTACAAGGTTAGACAAATTTCATGTGTTAAATTAATATTTTTTAAGAATAATATTTAAAAATTCCTAAAGCTCTTATTCAGTGGTAATGAATAGTATTCTTTTTAATGAATCTTAAGCTTTTCAAAGTTCTAAAATTAAAATCCAAAAACAGTTAAGTTTATTTTCTTTTTTTAGTGCGGCTTACTTTTTGTATAGCACACAAAGTTTTATATTGTCTTTTACTCGTACATAAGCAAAATTAAACTAAGGCATGTGACTCTAATGCTTGTTGGTATAATAATAATAATAACAATAGTAATGATAATGACAATAATAATAATAATGATCATAATCCCCGGGCTGAGGCAGTCAGCTTATGGGGCACGTGCTCTCCAGGTGGCGGATGAAGGCAAGTTTCCACAGGTGTATGGTTCCGAGGCACTGCGCCGGTCGGAGTTTGTGTCCGCGGGTGGCTAGAACGAAATAAAATAGTATTCGCGGATTAAAATGCCGAGGAGAAAACCTCGTAAAAAATTCTAGGGTTGGCTTCCGAATGAAACCAAACATGGTTGAAACACACTACAATAAATTCTAAGGGCCGGGCAGTCCTAGATATGGCGGCAAGGCTAGGACTGGTCGTTGTTAGCGAAAGAAGGACCATGACTTTCCGAAGATCGAAATTTGGCGAATCAATACCAGATATTACACTGACTTCGGAGAGCCTTGCGCCGAGAGTGAAGGAATGGCAGGTAATTGAGGACGAAAATGGTAGCAATCACCAATATATCGTCTTTGAAATCACCGATACAATAGACAGAAGAGGCATAGCACGCAAAACAGGATGGAATGTTAGGAAGTTGGACACAGAACGACTAGCGTCGACGCTAATGAAAACAACCTACCCCAAGCGGTAACCTCTAAGACAGAATTCACTGCCAGTTCCAACCTAGTGAAAGCCCGGATGGCTGGTGTTGGCCTTATGAATTCTGGGGGAGGCCACAAAGGCGTCCAGCACGAAAGTGCTATGCTTTCTAACATTCGAAAGCAAATGACGACTCGAGGTTGGTTAATCGATTGAACCAACGAGTCACAAGATATAGACCAGAATAGCCAGAATGAACATCAGCTGGTACTGGCTGAATCAACGGCAGTCACTCACCTACAGAAAACCCTAAGTGACACAGAAAAGGAAAAGGAAAAAGTACTAGGTAAGATGACAGACATCCTACGAAGTATTAAAAAAGCAATTGACAGGCAGCCAAATGTCAGCAGTACAGTCAAGGAAGCCAGAGTTTACGTGGAAGAAATCTGTGGGCTCTTAAAGGACTTTAAAGGCCGCCACCAGAAGACTGTGGCGAAGATGTTAGTGTTGAGGATATCTCTGCCAGCTCGTGTGATCAGACAGCCCCCCAAAGAGAGAGGTAGGGACTATGGCGCCACCAAGGATCGGAGTGTATCGAAGAAAAGTAAAAACGACGACGACGACGAACTGTAGAGGGAAGTCGTGAACCAAAGAAAGCAGGCACTTGCGAACCGCAAGGAGCCAGTGGCTACTAAAAAGAAGCTAGTAGGTAGCACACTGACTTAAAACAAAAGTAATCCAGGAAAGAAAATAAAGAAGCGGAGGAAGGAAAAGCTAAGAACAGAGGCCATCCTTGTTAAACTAGCAGAAGAAAAATCGTACGCGAAAGTACTAGGAGCATTCCATAACGTGGTTGATCTGAGAGACTGCGCTGAAAAATTTACCAGAATACGCGGCACAAAGGCTTGTTGCATTTTGCTAGAGCTCGTCAAAAGCACCTAAGACAAGGAGAAGTTGACGCGGTTAATGTCCCTTTTGAGAAAAGAGACGATAAAAGGGAGATAGATCTGGTGCTGACTAAAGTGCAGGATTATCGTCCAGCCATGATACAGGTGCCTGAGATATGGGCACACAAGATACGACTGTAGAGGCCCGGACCCATCAGCCCCTACTGGAGATGCGGGAAAGACAAACATAGAGCCACGGACTGCAAGGCCGAACCACGATGTGTCTTACACAAAGAATCCGAGCATGGAAGAGAGAGCAAGAATTATNTATTAAAAGTTTTATTAATATGTTAATATATTTCAAGTGTATAAATTTTGTGATATTTTTATAAATCCTAAAATAAAGATGACATGAAGCGCAGTTGTAGTTTAGTTGGTTAGGAGCCAATCTAAGATACATCTGGTGTAGCGGGACAAGGACAGAATTTGAATTAACCTATTTATTAGATGGTTTCCATGTCTAATTATTCATCGTTTACAGACTATGTATATACTTTATATGATAATTACCACACTATTCACGTAATTTTCTGGCATTCATCGTAACACAACTAATCATGCAAGTAATTTTGTAATCATGCATATTATAAAAATGTGGATAAGCTTTTGAACAACAAGGGCTCATCAAATATATTAAATTTCTGCTACGCATACCTGGACAGTATTGTTAAAAATTAAAGGGCTCTAAAAAGTGTAGTCTTCCTGGCTGCTAACTTGCTAGAGAATATGACATCAAATTCAGACAGTGTGATGCTTGATTTCATCTTCCATGTATTTCCAAGTCTAAAAAGTGTTCATATCAAGAATAAATCATACTGTGTAACAGCATTTTATTGACTGCACTTGTAGGAACTCAACCAGATCTGTTGCGTCGGTGGATTATTATTGAGATCCACTAGTTAGCTTTAACAACTCATACCTTCCTAAATCTAATTTTCTCTCTGCTACTCTTAGATCAACTTCAGGTCACACGAGACACCCCCGTTGAAAGATAGCTCTTTAATAGTTGTTAATAAAATCAGGGGCTTAAATATAGGTCACTTGGATAAAATGACTCTCAGAGCAGAAATCAAATACTGCGTAAACGAAGCCTTCCAATCTCTGCAAACAAGCTTAACCAAAAAAAATTGACAGTAACTTTGGTTATATAAGATCTAATATTGATACACCTGTAGTAAATATATAGGACAGCCTATTAAACCACGATATACTTTCGATACAACATTCTACTAAACTTCAAAAGCTCGAGTGACCCAGCCACTGCCTGGATCAACTTTTGTAGCAGTTTTCTGGTCACAAGAATAGCTTTTCGAATAAGCTTACTAGTATTGAATCTAAAGAAAGCACATTGCCTAACGCTAAATACTATAATCTGTCCACGGATGAAGTACAAGAAAGACTTTTATGTTCCAACAATACAATTCTGCGCAAAGTTGACAAGTCCTAGTCTATTAACTCACATGATGACGTTTTTGAAGATAATAACTCGTGTGGTTCTACCGTACTCAGGGCTTTAAGTGCTTTTACTGCTCTAGATTTTTCAAAAATTTATGATCCATGTAGATTAGGTAAAGTTAATCCAAGTATAAGGCATCCCATGATTGTTAGGCTAGCATCACATAATGATGCTATACGTGTTCCGATGGATTGAAAAAAATCCCTGCAGGTATCTCAGTTTCTAAAGACTTGACACCAACTCAGTGCAATCGCTTTTATAACCTTCACAATAAATGCTAAAGAGCTTACTTTTCATTGATCCGATAAAAAGGAACTTATGTCAACGGAATACCAAATATCGTTGATGTCAGCACGAAGTCCAAGGTCCAAATCAAGGTACCCATAACTACGAAACCAAATAAACTATGACTCTAATAGATACTCGGCTGTCTTCTATTATCAAAACGTTGGAAGCCTCAACAGTCAATAAGGCCAGCTCAAGATTAGTATCTCAACATTTGTGTCATCTCCAGACATTATAGTTTTGACATAAAGGAGACTATATAAAAGCACCAGTTACGGTGAACTTAGTCTTTTTGGCCACCATATAATTAAACAAGACTGCACTCTCACTAACAGGACTTCCACCAAAGAAGGTAACGTTCTAATTGCTACTTATAAACACCTAAATAGGCTTATGGAATTAGCAAAACCGTAGGATGGAATTCCTTACAGTTTCTCACACAGTTTATTAAATTTATTTAACGTTAAAGGAATACATCTTTTAAATGCTCGTCATTGGAAATACAGGGAAAATATTTAAAACAATGATTTCATACAAAAAATATGAAAAATTGTGTTTCTCAATTATATCCTTAAGCCAATTGACAAAAGCCATATTTAGTAGTATGCCATTTTCAGGTATTGTTAAATTAAACAATTTGGAACCCAAATCATTAAAAGCGGCTCATAATTGCTTAAAATTATCGAAATATAACAACAAAAATCTAAAACTTTTTTTTTTAGTTCGTAAAAAATCTGTTCATAGCTTAAAAACTAAGTATGAAAATGTCTCCTATAAGCATAAAACCAAATTTTTCGTAAAAAAATATATTTGACTTTTTGAGAAAATGTATTTGTTTACTAAAAACGTGTCAATTGTGTAATTTATTCTCACGTTGGAGCTATATTTTGACAGAGCCTAACAAAAGCTCATTTGTTTCGTTATAACATCTAGTATATGAATTTAGTAATAGTCTTTTAAGAAGTGTCACTTTTTTTGGTACAGTTTTTATGAATATAACTATAAAAATTAGCATGTTATCGTAAGATTAGTATATTTCAAAAACTGGAATTTTTCACAAATTTTGAGAAGTAGTTCATTGTTGTAAAACATTTAGAAGCCAAAAGAATTTTTTTGGTTTTTTTACGTTATTTGTTTAATTATCAAGATGGACGTTCGAACTTTAGACATCCACTAGTTTAATAATTAAACTTTTGTATACTGTATTTTATTTTGAACATATGTTTTTACAGTTTAATTTTAATCATTACTGACGAATGTCTGATTAAGTCGCAAAGACACGTCTGTCATTTTTCATGAGAGTTTTTTGAATTAAACAACTTTAAATTTACATCTCGAGAAAAAAAGTCATGTTTCGACTATTTGTTATCAAATATTGATGATTTTTTTGTTTTGGGTAGCGTGATAAAGTATTAGCAACTACTTTATTGTTATTGTTAATAATTTGTCAATTTAATTATTATGAATTTTTTTTTGCCTTTTAAGATTTGCGTTTTCAATAATGGTTCAAATGTCGTAATGAACATGGACAACTATTTGAACATATGCAAATTAATGATGTAATGTACAACAGTAAGCTGGAGGACAGCATGAAATAGTTTATACGATTTTTACATTGTAAAAAACTTATATTGTGGTACGGATTAATGATGAAGGAGACTTTGAACCAGTAAGATCCATATTGTATATCATAAGCCACTTTGCCTTGACTTCCGTAGCATTACACAACCTTGAGACAAGATACCTGTTTTTAGAAGCGTCCAGTAGATTGCGTATATCATCCATAGCACGTCAAAACTGCGTCATTAAACTCTCAGAATTATGTTTGATCGCCCGCTTGTAGATAGTAAGTGCGTCTGATAAGTCCTTGCAATTTATGTGTTACCCAGGGTTTCTTAGATGATTCAAGGCTGATTGATATGATTGGAGTAAGCCTATCAAAGACAGATATGATGGCATTAAAGAAATTACAAGTTAAAGAAACAAGGTTTGAAATGTATGTAGACTTCAGGTTTAGGAAGTGCAAATAAGAGTTCAATAAAATCATGTCCAGCGATAAATGGGGAGTCAGATTTAGAGTATATGACTGCAGACAAGTGGGTAGGTTCAAAAGGGACAAGAAATAATGAGTGCGATGTCAGAAAGGAGCTGAAAAAACGAATAGGGTCAGAATCTAATGTCATAGTAATATTTAAATCACCAGTAAGAATAATTTTAGAATAAATTGGCAAATAAGCAGACAGTACTGAGAATAACAATTGGGGGAGAACGCCAGCTTGCCTATAGACAGTAGAAAAAATTAGCTTTTGAGCAGGGAGTATTACTTTCCGTTTAAAATATTCAGGTGTGTTACCAAATATAGGATCAGAACGTAGTATTTTGACGGGAAGATCATTACGTACATACACGCGAACATCTCCACCACCTTACCTTTTTCCACTCTGTTATTATAAAAGAGATTATAACTTTGCATGAGGATACTTTCATCAGTATCGAGTGATGTTAAGAAAGATTCAGTAATCACGAGTAGATCAAAATTAGGCTTAAGGAAGAGTAATTCTAGTACATTGAAGTATGTAACCAAGTTATTAGCGTTTATGTGTCCTATATTTAATGAGTTTTTGGTACAATTCGATCTATTATCACAAGAGGGCATATGGTGTCACTGATCCATATGATTTATTGGAGTCAGTGCTAGCATATTTTTCTTTTAGTATTCAGGTGTGAGTTCAGAAGAAGCAGTTTCATGCATATGTACCGTTACGGTGCGTGTAACGGGAAATGCATAGCTAAGTTCTTTATAGGCCTTTATAGCCTTATGCCAGAGGTAGTAGACAGTTGGTAGACAAATAGTAGCATTGTCACCTGCGTATAAAATGTCGCTCGCTTTTTCTTCTGCCAGTTTACTAGATTGGGTTGCGAATATGAAGTGAGTTAATCAGCTCTAGAACTCCACGAGTAGATGAGGCTGGCTGTGACGGAGTAGAGGTCACCGAAGATTTTTTAAAAGGAGACCAATCACGAGTCCGTGTAATAAGTTTTTCAAGGTAATCACACCCGACAGCTTGGAAAGTGCGTGCGACGATCTGATCGTTTGGAAGCTGAACAGAATACGGCACGCCCGATACAATAACTTCGAACGTTTTACACAGGAGAGAGTAGGTTGAGATATTTAATACCTCAGATCGAAAACCCCATATCACCATAGTGACTTTATTCTGTAGATCGTGAAGTTTACCTTCTAAAGTGTCAAATGTAGCCACGAGTGCGGTGTCGAGTTTAAAATTTTAAGTATTAAGGCAGTTCATGACGTCAGATAGCGTTGGCTCTTTTTTATTGTCACTTAATACTATCACTGTATTCGCAGAGAATACAGATGGGAAAGAATTTAACAGACGTCGACTTTCTGATGGATTCAGCATGTCTGGGGATGACCTACGAGGTCTTGTAGAACTTGTGTTAAATTTAGTGGTGACAAAATTATCAGAAAAAGGCGAGAAAATTACACAATTAAGTGGATCACTGTAAGTAAGTACTGACACAGAGCAACAAGAAAAAACCGACTTGGGCTTATAATACGATAGAATTAGCTTCAAATCCATTGAAATTTCGGAAAATTAATGTTAGCATGAAAAAATTATCGCCACTGGTTTTTGATGTTTATAATTAATTATACTACAATCAAATACCTAAAAAGTACAGTAAAGGCTCTGAAAAATGGTAAAAGTGGCCAAAACAGGTTTTTAGCGCCTAGAAAAAAAAACTAAAAATCACATCAAAAAAAGTTAAATACAACAAAGTTACCCGATTCTAAAACGAAAAGAATAAGCCGTGCCGAACACCAATCAGTTGAGCCGTTTTCTCTAAAATTACAAGAAACTGTCATTTTCGGGCATTTTTGAAAATTCAATAACTTGCGTTCTAATAAAAATTTAGAGCTCAAATTTAGACACAAAGTAGATATAAGAGCCCTTAATATACTTACTAATTTTCAGCAAGATCGGTTGTAAGCTTTTTGCGAACCGCTAAAAAACTAAAAAAAGGTCCTTTCGTAAAATGACCATAAAAAAGTTTTGCCGCAACGTAGCTTTATTTTTAATAAACGCTCTTGTTCGTCAAGAGTTAATCTATAAAATCTATACATGACGCTTCATTTAAATACGAGCAAGTATGTTAAACATTAATGGTAAAAAAGAGGTCCTTCGCGCTCGGCGTACTTGGCTCGGTAGTGGGGTGATGGCGGCTCACCCGACTGAGCCGCTCACCCGACTGAGCCGCTTTGGTGAGCTAAGCTCGCTGTCCGTTAAACGATAAATTATCCCTGTAAATACGGTCAATACAATTGCCAAACATAGAATATATGTGAAATTTTATTTACTCAACACACAGCACACTATTGGAAGGATCTATTCTTCTCAATTTTAAAGGCAATTCCAAAAACTTTTTTTTACAAATGAATATAGCATAAAAGAAGCAGAGTTTAAGGATCGATCTCTCAAAAGAGAAACTCTGGGCTCAAGGCATTTTATGCCGTGCTTGTACCTATATATTTTTAACTAGCGGCCCCCCGTCTTGGCTTCGCACGATAATTACTAAATGGAACACCGTAGTGTGTTGACATATAATGTGAAACATTTTCCTGACACTTCTCAGAACAAAAATCGTATAATTTACAAAAAAGGCTATTTTTTAAAGCTGCTAAAATTTTAAACTCCCAAAAAATATATATTAAAAAAAGTTTTTTTTCTCTTATTCCACAACTTTATTATCAGAGAAACAAAATCCTAGAGCTTACTTAATCTTGACATTTTTTATTGACACAAAAATACAAATACTTTTTCTACTTATTTAAAAATCTGAATTTAGATCTTTAAAGATTAAAGAGATTACTGTGAGGGTACAATAAAAAGCTAATCTTTCACGTGATGGATTCTTTATTTGTCGATTTTAACGCTGCTGTTCTAATCTCAATAAATTTTCCACGTCAGTTTCTAGACACCTGAAATTATATTTATTAGATACATTTACAGTTTTTCTTCCAATTCACCCTCTTGCGACTTTTGGCATGCTTGAGACTTTTATGACCCCTAACGGCTGTTTTCTGTCAGCTTTGTCAAGTTCTATTATATTTTTTGACAAGGTAGTTCGACGTCCGATAGCCCTAAAAAAGATCGGTGAGCTTTTTAAGTAAACTCTTTCTTGACTAAAGTTTACAGCAATTGTGACTGCCTGAATATCTCAGGGTGATCTTCTCTGGCCAGCTGTTGAAGCCCCAGACTGATCGGGAGAAAAATTACACAGTCCGAAGCTTTGGAGCTAGTTGTAGTGCTCTTTCCCAACGTCTCATGGTATAATGTCGAAGACGTTGGTGTCTAAAGCACCTTTTTTTTAACAGACTCAGTTGTTTTGATGATCTAAGATGGAGAGATTGGTTCGTGATGCTTGCCCGTTGGAGACTCCCGTTGGCTCAAGTTTTTTTTTTCCTTCATAGCCGTTAGGTTCGCCCAGCGCAGATCTTGGAGAGGATCGGTGATTCCTGGTTAAATGCTTAGAGTTCAGAGAGTAATATAGGGTCGTCACTGGGGTTCCCAGCCTTGCGACGAACAACTCTGCTCGTGACGTCTAGACGTCTGCCAGTGAATGACTGACTTTGTTTAATAGTGCTTGGCTTTACATAGTGTTTTAGTCGACGAATAACGTTTCCGGAAATGGTAGCAAAACTGTATTTGTTGGCAAGGTAGTTTAAACTTAGGTGACCCTTAAAAGAACCGATCAGATTGACGGTTAAGTAGGGAACGTTAATACTTAAATTTGCCCTGAAAAGGGCCAATGGTAAAATTTCCAGTTATTCTTTATTATTATTCTTGATGATGGACTCTTACCCTCGGAGTCTCTGTGTACGGAGACTATACATGAGGAAGATACGCCGCTGACCAAAGAATATTTGGTCTTAAGGTTGTTCCCCGGATAACCAACCGCTCATAGTTAGTCGGGAAAGTGGGCCTGGAGAATACCTTCTCTGTAGGTGTGCCGTTAGAACAACCACTAAGAAGTTGGCCGTTGAGTATGCCCGTACTCTTCAGGGCTGCCTTCCCTGGCTTACATTTGTAGTGAAAAATTCTCTGATGGCACTAGGCCAGATTGTGGTACGACCACACAACTCTGAAGTGTTGGAGCAGGTTGTGCTCTGGCCAAACACGTCTCCTGGTATTCCACGCAGACGTTATCAGTTAGAATAAATTTTTTGTTGGTGGTACTCGTCAATCCTGGAGGTTAAGGGTGAAAGTAGACTTAGGTCACTTGCCCATTGGAGAAGAACATCGTCAGTAACCGGGATACCCAGCCGCACAACTATTATCTACATTCTGGATGCAGCTCGGTGACTTGCCAGTGAACGATGGCAGAAATTGGTGAGATGCTCCAGCGTATTATAATCACACTTATTTAATTCCGTTGCAGGTAGCTTCGATTTTATGTCGACGCCACCTAGTGGATACAACTGAACTAACGTGAAAAGCTGGAGTATTTTTGCAAAGCTTTGAACTTATTTATTGCTATTGTTATTAAATTTTTGAAAATAAAAACTATACTAAAACCATTTAAGTCAAGTGTCAAGAATCGGTATGCAAAATTTCAGCAAAATCGGTTTAGTAGTTTTCGCAGTTAGCGATTACAACGGTTTTAGCGACTTTGCTTTATAAATTAGTAAGATAACAAAAATATGTTTTTTTCTTAATTTATTAAATGTAGTCTAATCGACAATTTAGAACGATCTCAGAATTATGAATAAAGCAGCCATATTTTCTGACTGTTCCAGCGTGTAACACAGCCAATCGAGTTGATATTGACTTATTGACTACTTACAGACCTTCTTGAGCTTTATATTTGCTATGCTACACTTCAACACGGTTAGAGTATCTGACCCAGTACCTTAACTCTTTCCTCTATCGTTATGTTATGGCTGAATCGAGAAGTAGGATCAGGAATTGGTGGAATAGAATCAATTTTACACCCACTATTTTTTTTAGAAATTCTTATTGCCAACTTAAGAACTTAATTCAATAGACTGAGGTATTTAAAATTGATTATCATACAATGTGATCTCAAAATGTCAGAAAATGGCCAAAAAAATTTGTATAAGTGGCCAAAATATGTTTTCGGCCCTAAAATGAGCATTAACAGGTAGCAAAAAATGTTTAACACAAAAAAAATGCCCGATAAAAAGTCTGAAAAAACTAGCCAAGTTAGCCCCATCGACTTAGTAGTTTTTTTTTGCAAATTACAAAATACTATTATTTCCGCCATTTTTTAACAAATTGATAACTTTGGTTCTTTTGCATGTTAAGGGTTGTAAGATTTAGAGACAATGTTTTAGTGGTAAAACTTTCAGTATGCTAAGAATTTTTCATTGATTTAATTTGGAGTTTTTGCAAACCGAAAAATGGTTGAAAGAAAGTATAAGACTATAAACGGAAATCACTGTTTTTTTGGATTATCATTCACAGGGCCTAGTACCAAGTTAAAAATAGAGATTTTAAGTAGGTGGTACAATAACTCCAAAAGGACAAAAACGCTTTTAAAAAATAGTCTTATTTGGTCCCAAAAATTTTTTTTAACTATTGTTTGTAAGGGTTTTTTTTTCTTTTTTTTTTACACGACCAGATGCAAAAACTAAAAATCGAATTAATGCGAAAATTTTAGCATACCTTAAGATTCACTAGAAGAATACTTTCTCTTAATCTGAGCCCTTAACGTGCAAAAAAACTGGAGTTATAAATTTAAAAAAATGGCAAAAATAGTGGTATTTCGCAATTGGCAAAAAAACTACTAAACCGATGGGATCAATGTGGTTAGTTTTATCAGGCTTTTTTGCGCATTTTTTTTGTATCAAACTTTGTTTTATATTTATGACTGCTGACGTTTTAGGGTTGAAGAACCTGTTTTTGCCAGTTTTGCCAGTTTTGCCATTTTTTGGCTATTTCCTGGCATTTTCAGACATCACATTTTCTAATAGTAAATTTTAAATAACTCAATCAACCTAATCAAATTTTTTATTTGCCAATAGGAATTTTAATGGTAAAAATTTTAAGCTCATCATACTAAATGAGATTTAACGAACTTACCAAGTATCTACTTTCTGCCATGAATGATTAAAGTACTGGGAGAACTGAGAGAAACAGATTTAGCAGATACCAGTGAATAAGACATGTCTACTTTCAAGGAGGGAAGGTAAGAACAGTTTATTCTTTGCCTGCCCCCGTAAGAATAAACGAGTCTTATCCACTGATGTCTTATTCTCTTGGCTGTCTTGGATTTAGCTATCTTAACATTTCACTTTTCCAAAGCAGTGATTTAAAATATTTTGGAAGATTTATATTGGGATTCTCATCATTGTTACTCCTGCTTTTTGGATTAGGCAGATTGTTAAAATCAAAAGTTAAGGTACTTGTAGGAGATTTTTCATCTTTTTCAATAAGCAAAGCAAGAGGGTATCATTCACACGAATACTGCGTTAAAAATTAAATACTGTAGAAAAATGTAAAACACACACTTAACTGGGTCCACACGAATGATACTCGTTCCATTCTAATTCAGCAATATGCTGAATTTATATTTATCAACAAGAATGAACGGCTAATTTAATAAGGACATGTCACAACAATGATATCAATGCCGTAAAGCGACAGTCAGTCAGATGGATCCAAGTTGCAGCAAATGAGGTTCAAGGAATTCCAACAATTTAACGTATGAAAACAGTGGCAGAGTTTTTAAAAGCAACAGATACAGATAATACTTACCCACTTTCTTCCTCCTTTAAACATAAATCATTAATCGATAATGACTTTCTGAAGCTATTCAAGTGAAGAGTAAACTGAATTTGAACGACGTCATTACTGAAATATATAATATGACATGGAATACAAGAAAGCAGTGAGTATCCATAAATCTATTTTATGGCAAGAAAGTCAACAATTTTGATATTTTCGTTGAATTCTACGGACGTACGTAACCAACAGAAAGATAAATTTAAAATTGTCCAAAAAACTGACAGATGAGTTATGTAAACTTTTAAACTGTTATTTATACTTTTCAGTCATAAATTATTTTGCACAACAGTTAATAATACTTTTTAGTAACCAATTATTTTAAATAACTTTTTCATTTTTAAGATTGGAGTATGCTTCCAAAATGAGTGATCATCATTATATTGTCTCCTGCAGTTATGTTAAGCTTAAGTAATTTCTACCTCTTGGTCACCGTAAAATGAAATTAAAAAATAAAATTTCTTTAGGTAGCCTTTTATCAAATTTTCATCACCTATTTTTTTGTTAATTCACATGAGACCACAAGTTTCTGTCTTTTCTGTTTTCCTTCGCTCTTGCAATAAATACTAATACTTCAAATATAGCTTGCATCTTTTCTTTGAGCGTATATTTATATACAGTGAAATTAAATGTCCGCAAAAGAAGCAGTATTTACAGTTTGCAAAATATAATTGTTAAGTTCGATTAAATTTTCTCTGTCCTTTCAGAATACACTACACTTTTCAAGCAATATTCATTAATTTTGATGGTAATTTTGAGGATTGAGTTTTTACAATACAAGAGATTCAAAACCTAGAGAAAAGCTAACTATTTTCCAAATCACTAAAAATAGACTTAATAGCTCAGAGTTTACTTCTGCTTCATCACGTTTGCCATAAAACCAGTCGGCGTCCAAGTACCTATCTTGATCACGGCAGAATCAAAAGACAGAGTCTAATATTTGACGATTCAGTGGCTTGGATTTGTTCAGGCTTCTTTCATTAGGATCTCGCTGCCTCAAGTATTTTTTGGACAAATGTGGAAAAAAATCATTTAAAAAAATGTAACATATTCTCAACTTACTTTCTACCCCTTAATTCATTTTTTCCAGGTGAAAAACTGCATGTACTGCTCATAGGAAAAGAGTTTTGCCATCATCTATGTGGTTGCCTCGCAGAGGATTCCATAATACTTTTCATAATAAGCAGTGAATGCAACTTTTACCTCAGATTATGTTGCACTTTTTCCCTGGAATTCCAAAGAAACGTCGTATTTTCGGCAAAGGAAGAGAAAAATCGTATACTGGCCTCGAAAAGAAAGTACGGCATCATGTTTCGGGTGCTTGCCACGTGGGAGAAAATGCCGTACTTTCTTCCCTTTGAGTATAACATACACGTTTACGTGCACTAAGGAACATTTATTTGCGCTGGATTTATCGAATTGAACGAGAGGAAATGTTAAAAATTTCAAGTACGTTAATAAACTCAGACATGTAACAATATCTTACATGCAAATTCCCCTTTTTTTTTGATAACTACATAAGCATTGCTCCAAATTTTCATCCTATTTGCAGACGAGCATAGCGTGTTATAAATCGCTTATAGATGATACAGTGATACTTGTATGTATTGGAATAAGTTCATAGACAAAATCAACGTTTTTAGCACTGAAAACCAATTAATTTTTACACACTATTATTCCAGTGTTTTTTGGTTTTTCTAGCGTATTTACAAGATTCAGTTTATCTGTGAGAAATAAATTAACTGTTAATACCTGTACTTTTCGATATCTTTACACTATTTTTCAAAATCATGGTTATCTAGATACTTGCATTACCATAGTATCAAACTTATTGTGTGCCACATGTAACGGATCATGTATGATATTTGAATATTACAAAATTATTGTAAAAACTTACGTAGAGTAAAAATTTAATTTTTCGCTTCAAGCTGCGGTACTGTTCTCTGTAAGTACTCATATCGAGGTAAATCAACTTATTTTTCAGATGATCTTAACTTTTCACTGCGCAGCACATAAGACTTGAGCCATTTTGAGTTTAATTGACCTGAGGGATAACATAGTGATATTATTGAACATGTTTATGAACACTTAAATAATGTTAAATTCGTTCAGACATGTAGTATTAAACACTAATATTGAAATAAAATACTTTTTATATTTTGAAGTACATTTTCAGTAATGAAGCAATTACTCATAATAATATTACCCACTAGATGATTAATGAATACGATTTAATTTTTTTTTTTTTTTAACTCAAGGTAGTCAAATTTTATTAATAGAATAGTATGGTCAAGAAAAGAAAAACATTCAAATGTAATCACGGATTTTTTAGTGCAAAAAATTTGTAAAGACGTGCACATTGAGATGGATCTTCTTTTACATGTTTTTACATAGTATTAATTTTAACCTATTACTTCTACAAAAAAGGCCACACAGAATATACTACACATGTTAAAAATATACGTTCACGTTCAATGAACTCTTGCATTAAGAAAAAAAAAACTACGATGAAAAGTTTTGTAAAATATTGGATTTTGTAAAGTTTTGCAATTGAATTAACTATCTTGTATGACATTGCATCCATTTTTTTTCAGATTCAGAAAAGTATTTCGGAAAACATATTTTTTTTTTATATGATTTTTCTATAGACGGTTTTCAACAATCATCATCATCATCATCATCATTCCTAGAGCTAGTCGATGTAGCATTTGATTTGCTCTATTTCTAACCCATCTTGTCGTTTACTTGTTAATGCATCGGCTGTGAAAAGGGAAGTGATCAAACCACCAGCTTTGGCGTACCTCGACTGAGTGAATCTTTTCCTCTAATCCCATGTATTACATCCCTTCTCCTGCAACATCCCGTTTGTAACCATACGGGTAACTCGTGATCTTGCTGTCAAAATATCTTTTACTATAGACTGGTTGACATGTTTTTTTTTTTTTCCGATTGAGTCACTACATCGTGAAAAATTGTGCGACAAACGGAAAAATTTGACAATGTTATTTTCGTAATATTAGTCATAACATCTCACGAATCGTATCAAAATTTATCTTTTGACTATTGCTGTAATTAAATTTGATACCTTCCACTTTGCAAACATAATATTCACACTGTCGGATTTTTTAACATTATATGCGAACAACTATGGTCCACCGATAAAAACGAAGAAATGTATGTGCCAACTCCTTTATCAGCCAATTCGTCAGTGAGACTGCCTAGTGTCGTGCCAATGGGTAAATCGTCCAGTCCTTCTCAGGAAACATAAAAAACGAGATCCGTGTCATCATAGTGAGAACGTTCTCCCAGAAAATGCAGATACTCGAAAAGCTTCAAGCGTGCTTGTGCTGTCACAAACGTGACAACTACAACTTTACTTGATGGTAATGACGTTAAGGCTTCAGTCTTATTATTCCAGTTACGTGTACGCTGTATCATCGTTGACGGGTAAAACATCATTTACATCGATTTCTGCACTCGTAAGTAATTTCATTAATCTTTCTGAGACCGTCACCACCTCAGTCTTTGTCAAATTTTCACGTTGACCAAATGTACCCCACAGAGACCTGAGTAATAATTTTTCGACATCATAAGCCAGCATTAAGGTTTATTTTATTTTTGTCGGGATTTATTCTTTCAGTTCTACGAATTTCATCGATATAGAACTTCTTTTGCTCATTAGATATACAGGTAGGTGGGTAACCCAAAGTTAGTATTTTTTGTTTAAAAAATTCGTTAATATAATGTGCAAATAATCCTTTTTTGTCCGTTTCTTGATTGTACTGTGTTACCTGATATTGATGTATTTCATAAACATTTTGAACGATATAACCTACGCGAACGACCACCTTGACTTCTCCGGATACCCACGTACCTCCTAAAATGCGGTCTCTTTCATCGTCGTGGATACATTGCTCTTAAAGCGTATTCTCGCAACACGTACGGCACAATGGAAAAATAAGCTTACCATTCATTTTCACCGGTAATACAGGATGATACAAATTTCTAGATGGTAGCACATCACATATAATTAAACCATTCATTTGGAAAATATCGTTACTCTCACCTACTATTTTCTTTTACTCTGCTTCATTAGAGTAGGACATTATACGACCAACGTGACGTATATCTTGTTTACAAATATTTTGGTACAAACAGCATACGTCCGCGTATTTGAAAATTTAAAAGTTTCTGTTTTTTACTTATTTCTCGGTTAAAGTAGCATTTCCATTTTTGTATTAACTCATAATTTGACTTTCTTAACTTTTCGTTAATTATGCAAGTTTCCACATATCTTTCATCAATTGTATCTCCGGTCGTCAAAATGGTATCTCGGTTTATTCGGTAACATCATGGGCAGCTGTGCCAAAAGCAATCTTAGAATTGTAATACGATTCCGCGATGATCATGCACACCATCTAGAGGAGTACAGTATCCATCGACGAGGATACCTTCTAGTAAGCGTCTCTTTTGGTAGTGTCCAACGTGCTCGATAAATCGCTGAAGAAGGTGTTTTTCTATCCAATAAAGTCATTTTAAAGCTATTTCAGATTGATTGTTAGCCATTCTGTAACCAACCTTTTTGTGGTATTATACCAATTTGATTTTTTTCAGAAATTTTTCTCTGTACGCAAGCATGCTGATCGAAGCGATCGTTGTGCATTCCCCAAAAGGGTCCACCTCGAATTTTTCAAAGGTTTTTCGAAAAGCTAAGCCAGCTAATCTCAAAGTTTTCAAGTCTTGTTTACAGTATTTTATAATTTCATTTTCAAAGGCAAATACATAATTATTTTTTACTTGTTCATTGTAGGGGATGGTGGGGCAGGGCGGATTCGACGGGTAAATTGAACACCAAGCTTTATAATAAAAGAAAATTATGTAACTATATAAACTATTTTTTTTCTTGAAATCTAATGCGATTACTATTTTTTCCTCAAGTATTTGGTTCAAAGAAAATATTGTAAACGAATAAGAATTTTTTGAAAATTCGAATCCAAAGGTTGTACACCGTTGATAACTTGAATTTTTTTTTCAAAACGGAAGAAATCTTGAATGATGTCTAATTTTAATATTTTGGAATATGTGAACAAGCACTTCAAGCAGCAATTTTTTTTTTTTGCGTAAGCCCTTCAGAAAAAAAGGAGTATCAAAATTAAAAAGCACTTTTTGAGGGCAGACACCCATGAGAGGGTCAGCGTGAGCACGGGAAGTCTGCGTTATCGGCGCCAAGCAGAACAGCTGATCCTTCCTAACTTTTTTTTTTGTTTTCTACTGTAGTTGGTTTCTTCGGAATAAATCAGTATTTTCAGTATTTTTATTGTAAGATGGTCCATAACTATAAGAAAAAGAAAGAAGACAAAAAGTGGATCGAAGAACAGTTGTAGTTAGCTATCGTTTCTGTAAAAAGTGGTAAAACCATATAGAGTTCGGCCTCTGAGTTAGGTATACCTAGGACTACGCTCCAAAGAAGATTGCAAAACAAAACTGTAAAAAGTGTTGGTAAGTATACAGATTCAAAATATGTATTTAAGCAAGTGGTCACTTACTTGTCCATGTTAAATTATGTAAATTTGAGCATTATTCAGGCTTTCAAAAAGTGTTCTCCAGCGAGAAAGAGCAAGCACTGTATGAGCATGTGATTGACATGGAAAAATGGCTTATGGGGCTATTAGCAATTTAACTAAGACAGTTAGCTTATGACTTTGCCACTCATCTTGGCATTAAAAATCCTTTTAAAGATGACACTGGTAACATACATACCTACACTGAGTTATAAGAGTTCAACTCTTCCCATGAAGTGTTTTTAAACTGATAATTACATTTTTACATTGCCTTACAGGTTTGGCAGGCAAGGACTGGTTGAACAATTTTATGAAAAGACATGAGCTTTTAAGTAGAAAAGCTGAAGCAACCTCCGCAGCTAGGGCTTCAGGATTTAATAAGCACAGTGTCAACGTATTTTTTGTACTTCTACTAGAAATTTTAGAAAAATATAAGATTCCCACTGCCAATATTTGGAATGTGGATGAAACTGGAACTTCGATTGTGCCTAAGTCATAGTCAAGAATCATCACCAAAAAAATAAGACGTCAAGTTAGAATCAAAAATCAGCTGAGCGAGGAGAGACTATTACAGCTGAGTTGTGTAGGTCAGCAACAGGTGTCTTCATGCCTCCAATGCGAATTTTTTCCGGCATGCGGGCATGTCAAAAAAAAATGACTCGTTTTTGAAAATAAACCAGAAGGATCTTGGGGTGTGTTCCACAAAAGCGGTTGGATGGAAACTCATACTTTCACGGAATGATTCATCAAATTCGTTGATTTCTTCAAAGCAACACTAAAGAATCCAATGTTGTTTTTTCTGGATGAGCATTGCTCTCACGTAAAAAAACCTCAAGGTAGAAAAATTAGGAAAAAAATGGTGTCATCATTATTTGCTTTCCTCCCCATTACATACATCGCTTGCAACCGTTAGATGTTGAATTCATAAAACCCTTAAATTCGTATTACACTGACGAGATGAACAAATTTCAACGCAGTCGTGTGCAAGTGTAAATGAAAAATGTATTTGGAATTTTTGGGAGAGCTTGGCAAAGAGCTTGCTAAATGGAGACAGCTGTCAATGCTTTCAAAAAAAACTGGAATTTGACCATATGATAATTCAGTTTTTGATTCTGATTTTTTTAACACTCAAGAGTCTACTCATGATTTAGGTGAGTGTTTTATAATATATTTTAATTTATATGCATCTTAAGCAATTTGTTTTTATAAATCATGATTTTTTTTAACTACAGATCGTAATAATGTTTTGGAGTATTAAAACACTTTCAACAACATAATGAACAAAACTGATAACAGTGAATCTAACAACGATGGTGACATAAACTTCGCTTCGACTGTGGATATAACTAAAAGTAGTGTGCATTGTACATCATCAGCTTCGATTGAGTAAGCACGAGAGACTAACTCAGCAGTATCAGAGCCAATAGTGGGCTACAGTCTTTCCCAAGTCAAAAACATCATCTCATTTTTTGTGAGTAAGAAGTATCATAATTTAATACTTTGATGTTGAATACTCAACATAGTAAAAAAAAAATTTTTTTTAGCAAAAAGAAAGAACAAAAAAAAAGAGGTAAAAATAAAATCTGATATATGATTGAAAAATCCTTTAGAACCAAAAAAAAGGCCTTAAGTAGTTCAAAGCCACTAAGTAATGGGTTTGCTTAGAATGCCATTAGCTGATATCAATGAAGAGATAGTAAAAAATGACTTTAATTTTATTTTTGTCAATGCAATCCCATTGGAAGATTGTTGTACGCAATCAGGCCGTGGTAAAAATCACGTATTTTCTATGTATTTATCAATTTTTAGTCACCTAAAGTAGTTATTACTCGATCAGTGATATCAAGTGAAAAATAGTATTAAACCAAATCCCAAGATCATAGTGATATTACTGAATTAAGATATGAATGTGATACTAATGTGTAAGATTGAAAATTATTGTTAAATACAAAAAACATATGTATTGCAATTTTATTGAATAAAAACAAAAACATTTATAAACACTTATTTATATAATTTTTTAAACTAAGTATGTGCCTTCGTATCTGAATAAATTTTTCCTATCTCTCTGTGCTCACCGTGCCTTTCTCTTATACCACCCTGCCCCGTAAGGGGGCTTGGTGGTCTTTTTATTGATATTTTTTCAATTATTTCTTGTGTTAAAATTAATAAAATATGTGAACGTAAATTTTATTGAATCATAATCTTTAGAGTTTATACTTGAAATACCAACCTTTATCGTTTATATTTATCTAGATACTTATTAATTAGAGTTTCGTAAAGATGGGGCGCCCATACCGGCCTCCCTTCCCCGACCATTTTAAAAACTGATCTCGATCTTTCGTATGCATGCTATCGAGTAAATGTACATCGAGCGGTGGTAGAGGACCTATGTACGATTGATTTTCGGGTTTGTTACAAAAATGTAGAAATAGTAGTTTTCCTACGAGTTTGAAAAGTCTTTGGAGAGGAAAGAAAAAAGGAGATTGCATACACTTGTAGCATTTGTTTGAGCATCTGTGATCCTCGATACGCCAATAACTCTTATAGCATGGTATACAGTATCTGCAACTACCGCTTGCACCGATCAAATTTAGTATAGGCTCGTAATGCTCAGCGTTTTTATAGTACATTAATCGTAACGTATGAATGATTTGTCCTTGAGTTTCTAAAACTAAACGAGTACCATCGTACAGGGACCTATGACCACGTTCGAAATTTTGAAACGAATTAACGACAATTGCTGTCTTGTAAGTAGAAACAAATTTTTGAAACTCGTGAACTTCTGCGAGACCAAATCCTGTGTACAAATTTTTATCAATCGCAAAAGCTCTTTAGCAGCTCTCTTTTGAGTGGGTCCGTAATCGTGTTTTATAAGGTTCCAATAATTATGTAGCATACCTGTGCGGATTTGTCCCCGGACGACGTAAGCGTAAGCCGCTGCCAGAGCTCGTGGGAAACACATATCATTATTGTGATTGATCATTAATATTGATTTTTTCCGTACGGTCAAGGCTACACGTCATCCTCCACTGATACCACTTATAACGGCACAATTAATTGAAGAACTGTCATCAATTTCAAAGTCACTCGAGCTCTGCACGGCACTTAACTAAACATCCTATAAATCTTTAACAATAAAATTTTCAAGTAGGTCTAAAAGATACCCACAATGGGCGGTGATGAAACATTTGGGAATTTATAGTAACACTTATAAAGTCTTTAGGATTACTTTTTCCGACTACATGATTATGTTAATCACTCATACAATCCTCAAGCCATGCGTACATATTATTATTTGGGGGTGGTCTCACTAATCTACCTTGAATTCCACGTCCTTGATAACTAAATCGACGATAACGTCTAGTTGTTATGTTTCCGATCATAAAACGTGGACGTTCTCCTTCGCCATTCTGCAACAGTACTTTTTAAAAAACATTTTCAATGTTAAAAATAACGAGAGAAAAAAATGTATCTCATAATATTTACCATCATCATCCTCGCTACTGTCGCTGCTTCTACTACCACTACTACCACTACTACACAACTATTGCTACACAAGTGAAGATGCGTTTCTGTCATTTCGGCCAACATTTCAATATTAACATGTGCGTATATGTGTTAATATACTATGTCCTGGATAACAGTGCATACATGTTGTAACATGTGGCATGGATATGGTAGCCTTGTGCGATCGCTGCTAATCCACATAAACAGACGATCGTGGGTAAAGATAGAAACGGTCTATCCTTCGAAAATACGCTTGAAGTGTTTGATGGTTTTATACACCGCTAAAACATGTAGATTGCTTTCGCCATGCCAAGCGTAGTCAATATTCCCAGATAGCGTGACTGCTCTGGACAAAATTCGCCTGCAGAAGTCTAAGATTAAGCTTCTTGCTAAGCTCCTCACACGCACTAAAAGTGAGACATTATCCCGTACCGTTGTGGGAGCAAGATAAGCTGTTGTAAGCACTGGGCGCACAATTACCTCTGCCGATATTAGAAAATCTCTCTTCAAACGAGCTTTCGTTTACATACTCTACATATCACTATACGGTCTGGCCGAGCCACTACATCAACTCCCTTTCAAGAGACCCACTTGTCTTCATCCAGGAACAAAACATGGCGTAAGACTTTGCAAGCAGTTTGAGCTAACTCAGTTTGTGAGATCTGATACGACTTTTGAGTTTCATCCAGTGGTGGAGTGATAGCTTCCAGGAAATACATTGCTGTGATCTAATTCGCACTGTTATCAGCAGCATCAGAGTCCTCTGCAGTTTCCAGCAGCGTTGGGCAAGGAGGATTTAAAAGGGAAACTTTTGTATTGTAAACTACATTTATTTAATTATCTATCTATGTAAATATATGGTCTAAGGGAATAGTTCCATTTCCGTATGTACATAGTCAATGCATGATACTGTTAACACATTATGCTTACCGTAGATTTAGTGTGTCTATACGTATATTATATATATAATATAAAGGTGACATATGTCGTCAATTGTATAAACGACAATAATAATTACTAGACTTAAGTAGATATTTCCGACAAATTTTACCCGTAATTTAAAAAAGTAACAGAAGTATGAGTATACCTAAAACAATTCAATCATCATGATTATGGGACTATTTTAGATATTTGTCAAGAATAAACTAATACACGATAAATATATTCGAGTTTTTAAAACTATTGTTCATTGTTGGAAATAAAGATATCAAAAAATTGGATATTTCTAAAATTTGAGGTACTTTTGTTATATGCTCAAGATATTTGGAAAATTTTTTTATTCTAAACGTCAAGAGTGCAATTTTAACTGCACACAATAAATTCACTTACTTTTTAAGTAATCAAATGTTTAATAATAGGCGAGAAAACATTGTAACATATCACAGTGTAGACACTGCTACTTACCAAGCAAAGGATAAATCTGATGTTGACATATATATTAATTTTTTAATAAAAGTTTTTGATAACATTAAAAAAGATCACTCACCCCGTGACACTTCTCAACAATGAGTAAAACTTGATGGAGTTCACCGGCAAAGCAAAGGTTGTGTGAACGATTAACAAAATGATGTTCTTAGGACTATATATGAATAGGAATGTATATGTTAAGAAAAGGCGATTTATGCACAAAATTATATGCATGTAAGGGGGTGGGAGTAATTGTGCGGACGAAGTAGGAGTGATACAGACGTCATGATGCTACCATTTAATTAACATACATCTTAAAAGAACGTTAAGTCTGCATAAGTCACTATCACCAAATACACACACACAAATGTATATATATATGCATATTTTCTGATAGGGCTCGGATCCCCTGCTCGATTCGCACGATCACCACGTAATACCCCCTAATACTCTATCTCAAAATAAGAGTTGTGTTATTTGATGTAACTACTTTATTTATAGTCGAAAATTATGTGTCATAAGATTTTATACTTTAAAAACTAATGTATATTGCATACAAATATTTTCATAAAAAAAATAACATTTTTGGAACCGAAGTTAAATTAAAAACTTATGTTGAGGTTTATATTTTCTGTAATAATTAAACATAAAAATTTTAATTTCACTTGATGTATTAGAAATAGTTCAAGTAATTTAAATTTAAAACTTTTTTTCTAGTAATAATAACAGCGGGCATTATGACTTGTTACAACATAAGAATGTCAGAGTTAAGAAAAAAATAAAGGAAATCATGAACAAAAATTATTATAATTAAAAAAAAAAAAAATGCAAGATAATACAATAGTACGATTTTTAATAAGAAAAAAAAAATGTTAATTGTTAGAAATAGTAAAATGAGATCAAAAACTAATTGTGTAGAGAAAAAAATTTTTCAAAAAATGAAACAGATACAAAAAAATGTTGTACACAAAAAAAAACAGTTTATAAAAACAAGCTATTTTTGCAAACGATTTTCTATAGAAGTAAAATCATTATATACATACATAACTGACTGTAAAATAGATTATCAGAATAGTTTATACTATATTTAGGTGTCATGTGACAAACTTGACCTTAAATTTTTAAATTATCAACAGATTTTCTTTCTTTACTTATGACATTAACCTAATAATGCCTAAAAGACAAAACTATTGCTATATCTAATTAAATATCTAAAATCATTATCGTTAGCAATAGTTGATTAAATTTAATTGTACAAACTTAATGCAGATAAAATATTCTTCCAAATTTATGACAATTGAATTTTTGTCTTTCACTTTGCCAAAATTTTGCAGAACAAAATTCGCCATGTTAATATTTTAGAAGACTACAGTTCAAATGCAGTCTCAAAAACTTGGGTGAAATGGAATAGAATTCAAAAGAATTGAACAATCGATCCAGTAAAAATAGTGTCTCCTAAGGACTCGGAGCGTTTTTTTCTAAATTATGTACTATATACTATTGCACAATTTATTTAAATGATAAATAAATGTATGAGTTTGATTAATGGTACATAACGTCATTAGGGCACAAAGTACAAACATAAGCACCCGAAGGGCGCGCTTGTTGTAGGTTGGTGCCCGAGTCGCGTATAATGTTTTTCTTACCAAGGGCGCAAAGTCCAATTTTGCGCCCGTGAACACATTTTGCGCCCAGTAAATCACTTTGGGCCCTAGGGCAGAAAAGTACTTTGGGCCCGAAGAGCGGGTCACTATTGGAACTTACAAACTTCGAGTTACACATTTATTTACTACGACGTATTTCTCTATCTAGATAACTTTTTTTTTCCTTTTTTTTGTGTAGTTCAAGCACTTACATTATTCATTTTCTAATTATAAAATTGGGTAGTATATAAAAGAAATGAATCATTTCCGCCCTCGGGTGGTTTTTGGAGGCTGGTACTTTCTCGGGCAAAAAAGCAGTTTTCCGATACTCGTTCGAAAAGTCTCCTTTACGAACCTCGTTACGTCCCTCGCCTTCGGCTCAGGCCGCAAACCTCTCGGTTCGCAAACAGAGACTTTTCAAACTCGTAGGAAAACTACCATTTTTAGTAATAGGAAAATCCACTATGAAAAATTTTATATTTATTCTATATTTTATCACCTTGAATGTTTTCTAAAATTAAAAACTAAGAAAGAACTGTCTTAATTGATATAAAAACATGACAGCGATTGTTTCTTTTAAAATATCATCTATTGTGCCATTATCATCTATTAAACCTATTGCAATTGTAATATATTTGAACGTTTCATACGATATTCTTTTTTATGTTTTAATATGATTGAACTAAGTCAAACTGGTGACTTTATTGAATACAAGTTTTAGAGGTAATCTTTCATGATCTTTGAGAGATGCAACGTTTAATCTACCTATTACAATATTTTTTATTACACTCTTTCTTTTTTTTTTAAAGTTTTAATTCATTACTAAAAATGTAATATTCTGAAATGTTTACATGCTTCATAGATTTTGCAAAGTCATCATGTTTACGTAATTCAAACCCAGCTGTTAACTGTGTTTTGTAGGTTCTTACAACACTTTTGTCATTATTCTCTTTAAATAAAAGTTTTTTTTGTTTTTGAGATAAAAGTTAAACTTACAATTGTATGACTTATAATACAAATTAAAAATTCTTAAAGCTTCTTTTAACGGGCATACATATTTAGCAACAACGTAACTATTAATTTCATGGAATATTGCTTTGTCTTGATGTTATACTTTTTGAATACTGATGTATACTTCGTCACTACCTTTATTAATGTGGACAAAAATATATTTAACACTTCGAGTAGATGCACAGAATTTAATAGATTACTTAAGAATTAACATTTGTATTATATCAACAAAAACTTAGTGTACGGTGCAGCCATCAAGTTATCTACTTAAATTTCTCTCCTTTTCTCCAAAATTTATAAACATGTCGTTCATAAGTATTATTTGCTCTTGTATATTCGGGGTAACCATTTGTTTAATAAAGTCACGTTTGTAAAAGATATAGGAAAATTTTCCTTAGATTTGTAATTGATTATACGAGGACTTTATTTCGTTTAAGGTCCATGAAGCATGTGTTCAATCACTAATTTTGTGAGCTTCGTATTACTAGAAGGAATTTCAACTAAAACAATTGCATTAATTTGTGCAGGTGTAATAATTTTTGTTATCAGGGTGCTAAGTTATAAAACTGTGTGCACGAGATAGACAACGCTTTAGAATTCAATGGTATAGACGTATGCTAATACATCACTGAATATATCATTTTTAATAATGTTATCCAAAACTGACGTTAATTTCAAGTGAAATAGTATCACAGTCATGTTTGGAAAATCATTTGGTCTTGTATTTTTTCGCAATTTTGATAAAATTAACTTCAGTTCTTTACATATAGGTTAAAATGTTACTGATACAAAGAAATATAGTCCACCATATTGTTTCATTATAGACATTGCATCTTAAAAATGTTTTAGCATACATCTTGAGCTTTTGATACATGTAAATCGAAGTACAAAAAGATTTTTAATTTTTTTCTTTGTCTTAATTACTAGACTTAAGTAGATATTTCCGACAAATTTTACCCGTAATTTAAAAAAGTAACAGAAGTATGAGTATACCTAAAACAATTCAATCATCATGATTATGGGACTATTTTAGATATTTGTCAAGAATAAACTAATACACGATAAATATATTCGAGTTTTTAAAACTATTGTTCATTGTTGGAAATAAAGATATCAAAAAATTGGATATTTCTAAAATTTGAGGTACTTTTGTTATATGCTCAAGATATTTGGAAAATTTTTTTATTCTAAACGTCAAGAGTGCAATTTTAACTGCACACAATAAATTCACTTACTTTTTAAGTAATCAAATGTTTAATAATAGGCGAGAAAACATTGTAACATATCACAGTGTAGACACTGCTACTTACCAAGCAAAGGATAAATCTGATGTTGACATATATATTAATTTTTTAATAAAAGTTTTTGATAACATTAAAAAAGATCACTCACCCCGTGACACTTCTCAACAATGAGTAAAACTTGATGGAGTTCACCGGCAAAGCAAAGGTTGTGTGAACGATTAACAAAATGATGTTCTTAGGACTATATATGAATAGGAATGTATATGTTAAGAAAAGGCGATTTATGCACAAAATTATATGCATGTAAGGGGGTGGGAGTAATTGTGCGGACGAAGTAGGAGTGATACAGACGTCATGATGCTACCATTTAATTAACATACATCTTAAAAGAACGTTAAGTCTGCATAAGTCACNAAAAATATGTTCAAAATGTCGAACTAAATTTTTGCAAAATGATTCATAAAAATAATATAAAGTTAATGTACATAACCAAGCGGCTAAATTTATGCAAAACACTTATTGTTGCATGTAGGCAACCACCAATTCACGAGGTACAAAAGCGAAGAGTGTTATTTGAATAACAGAATTCAATTAAAATGTTATTCCGTTATGATATTTTACTGAGTTTTAGTATCAATATGCTAAGTTTAAACTTAAACTGACAAACGCTTTTTCAGCCATTTTCAAACACTTTTTAATATTAAGAGTCTACACTTTAGGAAAAAAACTTAGTTTACAAAAAAGTTTAATTTTGATAAGCTGTAAAAATTTCGTAGTTATTGTTTTTTGTAGAATTAGAATTAATTTCTGTGGCAGACAAGAAACGTTTTTTTCGCTGTTATTGCATATATTTTGCCGTATAATGCGTCTGCATTGCGATCTAGAGAAAAGCTCATGCTATCAAAAAATTTTATTTTAACGAGATCTAAATTTCATTCAAGACTCATAATACAGTGAATAAAGCTCAATGCAACCATGTCTATTTCATTTGTGCCTTTGTTGCAACAGTGTTGTAATCAAGTGTTGTATTGTTCATGAAGTTTAAACTTAGTGAAATTCTTACTCAGTTGAAACTCTCTCACACAGATAAACTCTCTACAGTTACACACACACACACACACACACACACACACACACACACACACACACACACACACACACACACACACACACACACACACACACACGGACAATCAAGTGCATACAGACATTTTCACTATTATATCTGCTCAAGTAAATGTAGGTACACTCAGTGCTTATACACTTAATAGTATTACTCAGTGACAATCGACTTTTTATTATATTGTTATTTTTCATCGACTCAGAGTTATTATTCACTTCAAATTCAGTATATATTATTGTTTTATACAAGTTTAATGATTAATAATATGATTATTTTGTTGAAATCTCACTGAAAATATTGTTTGTAAAATTAAGACTATTAACATTTTTAATAAACCAGTTGTAATTGAAGTTTACTATTGCTATATTCATTTTCTTATTAGTTAGTTTTGTATGCACTTAATAATCAAACAACAGGAATGGTTAGTAAGATTACCAAAAACCAAAAAGGAAACTGTTTAAAAAAGTTTTTAACTCAAGTTACAATTTAATTGTATGCGGTTGGCGCACGAAGCGCACAGGGGGCGGAATCCCGTTAAATTGTGTATAATTTTACGCTACAGTTTACACTGCAACTGTAGCTAATACAACTGTATTTACTATTCGAGAAGTAAGATAAAGGTAGGTTATGTAGGCTGTCTAATGAGTACCTCACGCACGCCCCCTGACGCGCCTACTTGTGCCCTCAGTAGGCTGCCCAAGTAGGGCCTCACGAACTAGAGAGGCAACTGACTTTCATTTCTGGTCAGGACTATCAATATCATATGGATATTTATATATATTGTACATAATGAGGCTTCGCTCTCGTGCTTACTCCGCGAGCTAACCCCTACTTTTTAAAACCAGTTAAATACATAATTTTTTTAGTATGCCTTTAAAAGTTAAAAAAAGTAAAAAAACCTTTGTTAAATACATTAACGTCACAATAGACAGTAGCAGTTTTGTGAAACTAGAGTTTTAAGATGAGTAATGTGGAAATTTTTATTTATCAACACTAACAAAGTTTATCTAAGAGGAAACAATCGTTAGATATTTTTTTATCATTAATAAAATTCTCATCTCAACTTCATTGTTAATAAGCGAGGTAAATGCAGTAAAAGCGCTTAAAAAGACGACATCCTATTAGTCTACATGTAAAAATTAGCTAAATACAAATACTAATGACTCGGCTCCTAGGATCCCTTACGCCTTTAAATTTTTACAGTGCCATTTTTATGGTTTTATTTATTTGTAGATAAATTTTCATTGATTTCTCATTGTTAATTCTGTAACCGATAGAACTTTCTTAAAATTAAATCACAATTTTCAAAATTATAGTCAAACAAAAAAAATTTTTTTATCGATGGCATTGACTGGTATAACATTAATAGTACTTTGGAAGAGAATGACCAGATATTGAATATTTTTCTCACCATAACACGTTAATAATATAGAAAGTTCATTCTCGAGATTTGTATCCAAAACAAAAATGTTAAGAAGTTGGTTCAATTATATTGGATAAGGCCTTTGTAATTTTGAGAAGAACCTTATAAATAGTTGAAAGAACATTGCGTGATTAATGCCATACAAATATTAATTTTAGTAAGAAGTTTATTTTTTTACAAGGAGATTTAGACAAATCCTCAAAGTTTAAAAAAACAGTAATAGAAGTATGATTACACAAAAAAGTATTAAATCATTACATCTTCGGTCATTATTTCGTATTCCAAAACTGAATATCAATGTTTGTTTGTTTACTAAAAATTTTCCAAACTATTATGAGAAATTAAAAAAAAAAAAAAAAAAAAAACGGAAAAATCAACCCAGCTGAGGGGATACTTACAGAGGGTTTATTAAAATTGTAAGATAGTGATAAGAAAAGGGTCGAGGGGGGGTTAAACAACAATTTTACCTGATAAAAATGATGTAAAAATAGATAGAATTCTACCTCATTTAGAGGGGGACTGGAGGGAATCTAAGGCGAGGGCAAGGACGGTGCAGAAGGCCATCTTCTCGGACCGGGTAATGATTATTTATGCTCCCCCATACCACTATTAATCACATCATCAGAAGAAGCCATACAAACATTAAGTATTAATTCTCGTATACTATAGTGGGACTCCTTCCTACCCTTATTACCTGACATTTCTGTGCAGCACGTGAACTTCAAGAACTTAGTATATTAACTCATTTATCAAAAGAAAGAAATCATGCAATTGTACAGATAAATAATGTTTACTTGCACATTAACTTTATGACAAATTGAAAGAGTACTAAATTTTTTAAACAATGAAGTTTCGTTATCAATTGAAAAATTTATTATTTACAATAGCACTTGAACATATCCTTACAGCGGTACTTTAATTTAAGTTATCGTATTGTTTTCGATTCATGTGCTTAAAATTTATCGTTTGTTACATTTTAATAAAAGAAATATTTTTTTGGACAGCTTTACATATCTTTATTGTTACATCTTGAACATTATTGAATAATTGGGTTCAATAAACAACACATTGATATAAGGTGAATAATAAGTATTTAATGAGTTACAAGTGTATAATACAGAGCAGTACTACATGCTCTTAAGCTTCTGAAAATTAGCTACAATTCGTGGTGAATAACGGAGAGCAACGGCTTTGCACAGCATCTGGTCATTATGGCGTTTTAGTATGGCGCTTGGTCCGGTCTTGATGAAGGCGATAACTTTTTTTTATAACACCTTCGATTCTTTTTGGTCCTCGGACGCTATAACTGTTTATCATTACTTTATCACCTACATCGAATACTTCAGTTCGAGAATTCGGTCTAGCAACAATTTGAGCTCACTGATTCTTACTGACTGCATCGCTTACATCAGGCTTTAATAAATCGAACCACGAACGCATCTCCCGTTTGAACATTAAATATTCTGGCGATTGTCCCGTCATTCAGTGACTTATACTTCTGTAATCGAACATAAACAAATTTATCGCATCTTACAGGTTCCCTCCCATTTTCACGATTGTCTTTACCCCGATTTAAAAGTACCCATAAAATTTTCTGCTTCATCATTCGTTGAAAGATGATATGGAGGTGAAAAACTGTGGTAGAGGCCGTTACATCAAAAAAAAATTTTAGAAATCCACGCTCGCAAACTGTCTATCATCATCGCTAACAATCTGTTTTCGTAAACCTAAGTTGATACTATACACACTTAATGCCTACAAAATTTTGTACAACTTTTTCATATGATGTGCATCTATTGCACCAACACTTGAGAAAACTGCTCTACCAAGCTCTTAGTGCTTCTCGCCCGCGTTGGGTGAACAGTTCACCCAACTTAAGTGAGCAGCAGCATCAAGCAGTTGGGGACACTGTTTACCGTAAATTAAGCAGACGGTCCACCCAACTTTTTTCCAGTGTACTCTATAACCCCAAAATGAGCAATCCAATTCAACAGAGATATCGTTTCTTTTGGTAAAAAATTTTTTTTTCTATCAGTCAAATTATTCGAATTCACTGGCAAACCGTTTATTACATATTTCAAAATATTCCTTAGTGTCACATATTTTACCGATTCCTTTGCAATATTATGCCAATCAGCTATACCTGTCTTGGACTGTATGTAATTTATATTGAATACTTCGTTATCAAAAATATCCGTCGCATCTTTAATAGGTTATCTTGATAACACATGGCAGTTTTTCTTTTGAGCTTATAAGCTCTATTACATACTTAAATCTTAACAGATAATAAGCCCAACGTTGCAACCTACTGGCTGCCGTCATCGGAATACCCTCTTTTAGACCCAATATAAATTCTAATGGTTTGTAATATGTTCTTAGAGATACCTCTCAACCACATAAAAATCATAAAATTTTTTGAACCTAAGCACAATCGCGCTCACTTTTTCATCAATTATTGCATGATATATTTCTTTTTTAGGAACTTTCTTGGACGCATACAGATTGGTCTTTCTGTGCCATTAATATATTTATGCGACGAAATTGTCAATAAACCATATAGTATGGTAGGATTAGCTAAAAATCATGACGATATCCCCGGAATTCTGACTAGCTCAAAAAAAATGGGGTAGTAGTTTCAATGTATTATAACAAATTGAAATCGAATTGAACGAGTAGAAATGTCAGCAAGAGCCCCACAAAAATGGAAAAATGGCCAAAACACGTTTTTCGCGTCTAGAAGAAAACCGAAGGATCGTACACGAAAAAGTGTGGTGTAAAAAAGATTTAAAAGTTTAAGACGAACAAAGTAAGCCACGTTGGGTTCAGATCGATAAGCCGTTTTCTCGCAAATCGCAAAAAACTGCCATTTTGAGCTATTTTTTACAAATTCTAAAAACTGAATGGCATTTTAGTTGTAGAGTAAATACAAACAAAGCGAAATACGTATAAAAAATGTACCTATATTGGCTAAAAACTTTTTTATGGACATTTTCCAAGAAGAACTTTTTTATGGACATTTTCCAAGAAGAACTTTTTTTGGTTTTTGCTGCGGTTCACGAAAAGTTTAATACCGATTAAGCTGAAATTTTGTGTGTACGATAAGGGTTATCATATCTGTCATGTGTTAAAATTTCAGATCTAAATATTGTACAGAACGTGAGTTATTGAATTTCGAAAAAATGGCTCAAAATGGCAGTTTTTTGCGATTTGCGAGAAACCGGCTAAACCAATCTGAACCTAACGCAGCTCATTTTGTTTGTTTTAAAGTTTCACATCTTTTTTACTCAACACTTATTATTGTACGATCTTTCGGTTTTCTTCTAGACGTGAAAAATATGTTTCGGACGTTTTGCCTTCTTTTTTGGGCTTTTGCTGACATTACTACATGTTAAATTTTATTTCAATTTGTTATAATATATTGAAACTACTACCTTAATTTTTTCGTGTTAGTCAGACTGTTCTGGGCCGAAAAACTATTGTACCATACTAATAAGCAGATGTATCGCACGCTCATACTATCTTTTCGTTTGGATCAAAATGCGCCAATATTCTCGGGGAAATTATTACCACTTTAACCCATACAAACACTTTTCTATACTCCTTATTCCATTAAAACTTTTCCTTCTTCACTGCTTCGTATAATGCTTCCGAATTTTTGGATCTAGCTTCAAGAAATCACGAGTAAAAATTCATTCAACCTAAAAAAGATTCTAACTCTTTGACATTTGTTGGGCATGGGGCTTATACCATCACTTGTAGCTTAGTTTTTAATGTAAGCAATCCATTTTTTCCATGACAAAACCTAAAACTTTAGTTAAATCTTTCATAAATTCACACTTTCTTTTATTTAATCGCAATCCACTTTCGTTCGAACGTTTGCATACATACATTAGGTTCTGCAAATGCATTTTGTCCGATTTACCTGTAACAAAAATACTGTCCAAAAATGCCATTATTGTCGGAATACCCCGTATACAATATTCTATTTTTTCTTGGAACTCGCCCGGTCCTGACTCTGTACCTTCTGCTATTCGGGTATATCTGTATAAACCTAAGTGCGTTGTGATAGTTAAATATTTTCTCGACTCTTCGTTAACCGAAATTTGCATATACACATGTTTTAACTCTAATAAAACTTTGCTCTATGATTCGGCTTTCCACATTAAAAATAAGTATAAGACTCTCGGCGCTCGCCGCTTAATTTTGGACTGTTATTGTTTTCGACCTGTAGTCTTTTGTCCCTCACTATGCTTGAGAACGTACGGTGATTTTGCCGCGTTTATAACTGCTTTTTCTCTGCCCATGGGTTCTTCGACTGCTTTATCGAACTTCAAATTCGCAGTCTTAACTAATTCGACTCGAGTATCATTATCTTTTATTTCGCATACAAATTTATCTCTGAACACCGTACTTGAATTATTGAAATTACAATACAGTGATAACTTTTTCAATCTGACCGCAAACTCCACCACCAACTCATTTTCGCTCTATGTTGTTTGATTAAATAAACACCGCTGCATAACTTCTGGTCATCATTTGAGCTAAAACTTCATACGTTTTCGTGAAAAGTTTATCTGGAGTACACAGATTTCTTACTAACATAAAGGCTTCCTCGTCTTATCATGCTAACAGATTAACAGTGTTTTTTTCCTCTTTAAGGGAGTTTACTCGCTAAGAGAATGAACGTAAATACATCGATAATACTTTAAACAGAGATTGATTAGTGTATGAAAAACCTTCGATTAAAAGGGTATCCTCGGTTTTATAAGGTTAAATGCCGCCAATTTTTTTTTTATATATAGCATAAAAGTAAGTCTTCGAGCTTTAAATGAAGGGACCACCAGGTCGTAGGCCCCACAATTTTTTGGGTCCTGACCAGGCCCAAAAACATCTTTTCACACGTTTTAATTTTTTTCGCGCTTTCTAATCATAAAATAAATTTGGAAAAAATCATGAGTTTAGAGTTTCATATTATTTATGAATAGAATGTTTTTTTTAATTATTGGAGTTGAACATAACTTCGAAAAAAATTATTTTTTCTTTAAAACGCTTTTTGGCTAGGTTCTATTGTACCTACACAAAATTTTATTTTTGTATCTTGTAGAGAGTCTAGAAATAAGTCGAAAACGTATTTTTAAAGGTTTTTTTCAGTGATGCGCCATGTTAAAAAATGCAAAACACTGTTATTTTTACTTCAAGGGACCTTAAACATAACTTTTTCTCACGTCTTATTATTTTTCTAATGTTCTAATCACTTACAAAATCTGAAAGAATTCATGAGTACATAATTTTTGATAACTCTTTCGTTGAATTTTTTTTTTAAATGATTGGAGTTGAACATAACCTTAAAAAAAATTATTTTAACTTTAAAGTGCTATTTTTGCCTGGCTCTATTATACCTGCATATAATTTTATTCTCGTAACTTGAAGAGCGTCAAATAAAAAGTCGAAAACGTACTTCTTGAGATTTCTTTCGGTAGTGCGCCATGTTCAAAAATGCAAAAAACCTGTTGTTTTAACTCCAAGGGACCTTGACCTACACTGAAAATGTCTTATACAGCATGATATGTAACGGTGGCATTTCTCGAGAACCGCGTGTAGAGCGATTTTTTCTGACGCGAACCCCGTTGGAATTAATTTTTTAGGGCAAATAGCTTTTAAACAGGAGCCGATTGAAAATACGTTCCAAACTACCCCTAAATGGGGTCGGAAGGCTATAGCGCACCCGCATGAACTCGCGACGTTGCCACATTGTTATTGGAGCTTAGTAGCTAAGCAGTGAGAACTATATCCATGTGCGCACGCAAGAGCGTCAGCTACTGCTTGTAACTTGAAGGTTAGGTGTAAAATTTTTTACCTTAAGGTAAATATTGTCTGCTCCTTATGTTGTCAGTTGATTATCCACGCCCTTACTGTCTTTCTCACTTTCATGTTGGACAAAAACATCTTGAAATTTTTAAACTCAAGTAATGTTACCTCGAATAAAAGTAAAATACCATATCAGTTGGGATTTTGTCCACTCTACACGATAGTATTTTTGCAAAAATAGTCGAGCTCTCGGTCAAAAATATTGTTGTTGGGTATGTCTTGCTTATGTTCCCGGGTATGTCGTCTGTACACGATTTAGAACGAGTCCATTCATAAATTGCAATAATCAAGTACCCGCCAAGTGCCCAGGAAGTACCCACCAAGTACCCGAGGAAGTGCCCGGGAAGTACCCGCCAAGTGCCCGGGAAGTACCCCGCAAGTGCCCGCCAAGTACCCGGGAAGTACCCGCCAAGTACCCGAGGAAGTGCCCGGGAAGTACCCGAGGAAGTACCCGGCAAGTGCCCGCCAAGTACCCGGGAAGTACCCGGNCTTCCCGGGCACTTGGCGGGTACTTCCCGGGCACTTCCTCGGGTACTTCCCGGGCACGTGGTGGGTACTTCCCGGGCACTTCCTCGGGTACTTCCCGGGCACTTGGCGGGTACTTCCCGGGCACTTCCTCGGGTACTTCCCGGGCACTTGCCGGGTACTTCCCGGGTACTTGGCGGGTACTTCCCGGGCACTTCCTCGGGTACTTCCCGGGCACTTCCCGGGCACTTGGCGGGTTCTTCCCGGGCACTTCCTCGGGTACTTGGTGGGTACTTCCCGGGCACTTGGCGGGTACTTGATTATTGCAATTTATGAATGGACTCGTTCTAAATCGTGTACAGACGACATACCCGGGAACATAAGCAAGACATACCTAACAACAATATTTTTGACCGAGAGCTTGACTATTTTTGCAAAAATACTATCGTGTAGAGTGGACAAAATCCCAACTGATATGGTATTTTACTTACATTCGAGGTAATATTACTTAAGTATAAAAATTTAAAGATGTTTTTGTCCAACATGAGAGTGAGAAAGACAGTAAGCGCGTGGATAAACAACTGACAACATAAGGAGCAGACAATATTTACCTTAAGGTAAAAAATTTTACATCCAACCTTCAAGTTACCAGCAGTAGCTGACGCTCTTGCGTGCGCACATGGATATAGTTCTCACTGCTCACCGACTAAGCTCCAATAACAATGTGGCAACGTCGCGAGTTCATGCGGGCGCGCTATAGCCGTCCAACCCTATTTAGGGGTAGTTTGGAACGTATTTTCTATCGGCTCCTATTTAAAAGCTATTTGCCCTAAAAAATTAATTCCAACGGGGTTCGCGTCAGAAAAAATCGCTCTACACGCGGTTCTCGGGAAATGCCACCGTTACATATCATGCTGTATATTTCTACCGATATAATGTATCTGCATACCCTACAATTTAACAGCCATACCTTTTTCGCAGGTAAATAATGATAATACTAACATTTCAAGCTATCATTTCTCCTCAAAAGTTTATTTCTTCGAAAAAAAGAGAAAAAATAAAGTACTTATTGATTAAGCTTAAGCAATTTTCAGTGGTTGTATTTTACAGAATCTTAATATCTTTCATGAATTTACACACCATCGTTAAAGTATCGTAAATGACGCGTTTTTGTTGTGAATCTTCGCCGATGAATCGATATGGAGAAGTCAAGACATATTAGTGGAGGATAGGATAGGAGAGCGTATGAGTGATATAAGCAATCAAGTAACGGAAGCTAAAATTAAAAACTCAAAGTACAACCCCAGGTATAAGGATATTATGGGGATTGGAAGGGAGGAGTATTTAAGCAAGCAAATTTAGGGGATTTGTATAAGTCATGTGGCAAAAGCCAGATGTGGGAATCTGGATGGGGGAAATAGGTATTGGTTAGAAAATGATAAAAGGCTATGCGCATTGTGTAATTGTAAGGAAGGGAGTTTGGAACATTTAATAAAGGAATGTAGAATTGTAAAGGAAAACAAGGTATGTAACCTAATAAACGGAGAGCTACATGTACAAAAAATGTTAAAGGAGGTTAGCTCGTGTAAAATTTTAAAAATATGGGGTAGATTAAATAATTTGTATGAGAAAAAAAGGGCCGAAACTGTAATACGCACTGAATGAATATTTATATGTATGTAGTAGCAAGTAAGATTAATGGATTATTGAAAGTTATTGTATAAAAAGTGAAAAGATTGTAGAATTAGTAAAAAAAATTAGGACTGTGATTTAAATAATTTATGTAAGGTATGTAAAGTATGGAGATTATGTAAGCTATGTAAATTATGTAAAGGTAAAAAACCTCAGGATTAAGGTAATGTTACAATTTTGTTTGTATTGATCACTGTACTGAGTCCGTTTTCTGGACCTAATTGGTTGAAAACTAATTAAGATATACATATTTATACTTTTCTGTCCTCGTTGATCACCGGATAAACGTTAATAATATTAAAAAGATTAGTCAGTACTTCAGCGATTCGAATCACATTCGACAAGTATCTACCATGTGATAAATGATACAGAAACGCAGCAACATAAAAGCAACATACAATTGTTTGTAGGCCATTAGCATAACTGCAGCAGTATCCTTTTCTTGCAGTTATATTGTCCTTATTAGGATAGTAAAAAATGTAACGTTTGTAAGTTATGCCTAGATCTTACTTCAAATCTTACAATATCTGTATCAGCTTTTAAAAAACTTATATGAAGAGTATTATCATCTTCAAGTGTTTCCCCTAAATACAAAATAGCTTGCTGTAATTGATATGATCCCGTGAAGAAAAGTTCTAGTTCTTCTAATGTCAGTTCTGGGAAGTTGAGCAAAGCAGAAGAAGATATTTTTTTAAATGGTACTGATTTCTGATTGTAGTTTGAATTCGCTATTTTTTCTGCTAAATAATTTACGACATTATTCTGCACATTGATTCTTTCGATAATAACATCTAATTTATTATTGTCTAAGTTAAGTCGTGGTCCAGTGATATTTTGAATGAAACAAGCAACTTGACAGTATGTTCCAGCATCTAGAAGGGCTAGATTTCTGAATTGATGATGTAACAGTTTATACTTTTGTGCGAGAATTTCATGTATAGCTTTGGCAAACCAACGAAGTTTCGTAACATACCTTGATTCATTCGATTTTTTAGTGGTAAGTTGATTTCTTCTTCTTTTTAAGGCTGGCATCAGTACTTTTAAACATTTTTCTTCTAAATGAGTTCTGATATCTCTGAATTCACGGTCCAGAATGAAAACATCTCCTTCTTTTAAAATACTCAAAAGTCCATTTGGATCTTGTATAATATGTTGAAGTATCGTGGCATCATTTAGAGTACCTTCTAATGGCCCAGCAAGATCAATAATATATCCATTCGTGGTACAAATAGTAAAAAGCTTGCATAATAGAACTTTTTTTGTCTAAAATAAGATTTTTGCTGATAAGCATTATTTGCACTTTTCTCGTGTCTCAAATAAATACTATCAAAAATAACAAAGAAAGTATCATCCAAATTGTACTAAAGTTCCACAGCCTTTGCCTGTTCTTTCAAAAGAAAGTTTCGGTTATGAGCACTAATTCCAAAGTTCTTTGGAAGTATCCGTTCTTTAAAGCACTTCAAAACAGAATTTATCGATTTTTCAACAATTTTTTCAGTAACTTCAAAAATAGCAGCTATCAATGCATTTGGATTTCCTGATCAATTTCATCACGTAGTTTTGCATTAGCTTGGTTTGACAGTTTTTGATAAATGTTTTAGCCTTTCCAGCTTTAATCATAGTCTCTGTCGAATAAACAGACATCGTTGATATCAAGTTTTCATAAAACCTTTTTTTAATCAGATGGCTAGGACAGCATCGATTCCGGTTGAGAATGAACAAACGTCTTTTCGTAAAAACTTGAGGACGAGCATATCGATTATGTTGTTTCTCTCCCTACATAAAAAATAATATGCTTTTGAAAAAAACCATTCTTTCGAAAAGCATGATGATACGTTCAATCTCTTTACCTTCAGATTCATCCGTTGGAAAATACATCGAGTGTTCACTTGATTCCTGGTTTGATGAAGTTTAGTTAGATTTTGGTTAAAACTGAGTCGATTTTTGTGATGATTATTCATTAAATGTTCTTATCTCGTCTCGATCTATCGAAACTTCAGGTAAGGCTTGCGATAGTTCCATATCATCACTTTGAAACTCGGTTGAAATTGTCTGTTCTGGCAGAGTCTCTGAGTTTCGATCAGTGTCTTCTGTTGTAAGATTTTTACAAAGTTGACTCTCTTCATACCTTAGTGTCGAGAAACATGTGTGACAAAAAGTATCATTTGGTTTTACATAACAGTTATAAGTTTTAAAAACTCTTCAGCCTGTTTCTTCGTTTGAATTGTTTTCAAATACTTGTTTTTTTTTCTTGCGCAGGAAGACTTGACACTTAAAACATTTAGTGTCATTCTGTTGACGTATTTTGTTTGGAGGCTCTTCATTTGGAGAACTCATCTCATCTTCTGTAAATCATGTGTTTATGAGTATTTGTTAGTACTACATGTAAAAATGATGCTTTGGCATTTAAGGAAATATTTTAGCTTTATATTGATTTTTTTAAGTAATATTTTAATAATAACAGAAGGTTATTGATATTGTATGAAAACAACAAAAGGTTAGATGATTTCAATACTTACGGAATAAAACGTTTTTTTAAAACTTTGTATGTTGGCTAATACGTGAAATATCTGATATCTGTACGGTAAAAGCCCCTATTCGTGAAGCACTCTCCACGATGAAAACTCAGCAATTAATCATAAGAACTTGAATGAAGTGAATTCAATATACTTACCGCGGTTGTAAATAAATAATTAAAGAGTTAAAAACAAATTTTTAAGCAATTACTGCTGAATTAAAAGTAAAATTCAAAAAATAACTCTAAAGGAAAGCACTTCAGCACAATGCTTACAGTAGCTTAGGTAGCAGAGAAGTAAGTACGGTGCAGGCAGTGGCACACTCTCTGCGCTCGCTCGTTCACCAGAGCACCACTATTGCGCTGGGCACTGACTGTCACGCTGTCAAGGTCAAACCACTCATCTTGATCATGATAAGTCTTTACGAAATAATGTACATTTTTTCAAAAAATTATTATTTCGAGTTATAATTAAATTCAAAAAATATTTTTTCCGCCTTCTAACCTCAAAATAGCACCTTCGCCGCTTGATTTTGGGTTCTCAGGCAGAAAAATAGTATACAAAACTCGTTCGAAAAGGCTTCTTTACGAACCTTATTACGGCCCTCGCCTTCGGCTCGTGCAGTAAACCTCTCGGTTCGTAAATCGAAACCTTTACAAACTCGTCCGTAATATACTATATTGGACTTAAAATATGTTGTAATTGAAAATGCTGTAAAAATTTTTATCACGTTTACCTAACAAAGATATACATATCTATTTTGTAGGATATACTATTTTTTAAATCTGCCGAAAAAAATGTTTAGTTATCCAAGACGTCTTTGGGCAAATGGAGCCACTGGCTATTCGTCTATTGATACTGCATCTGAAACAGAAATAAGTACTACTACTTTATCCCTTAAAAGTGGGGGAAAACAGTTATGTTGGAAAAAAAAAACCCCTAAAGATGAAAATGCTTTGTGCTCTGAATAAGTATTATATAAAAAATATTATTTTTTTATTTGTGTATGATAAAGAGCTTTGAAAAAATTACAAATACATACATACGTATACATGTGTGTATTCACCTATACAAACACTACTATTCGTAGAATGATTGCAGTGTGTTTAGAGATGTATCGCTATATTGACGAAAAATGGAGTTTGCTTTTTTTAACTAAAGTGAAGGTGTTTTTTTGTGTATTTTGCGTGGGAAACATGATTAACATAATAAGAAAAATATAGAAAAAATATATTCCATAGGGGACCAGAAGTGGTCATTTTGTCAATAACCTAATAACGCTTAAAAAAAAAGCGTATCAGCAACCAAGCTGAGAACAATAGATAAAATATACTTTGATCTGTGTCAATTGTTCGGGAAGCAATAATAAATAAAAATAAATTAAAATTCTTACCATTTTCAAATCAATAAACAATATGAATATACGTATTTTTTTACCTCACATTCGTGTTCAGCACCGCAAATAACATAAATATATGAATTCTCTGCCCATAGAATATATATATATATATATGGGTATACTCGAAAGTATATAATTTAACTGTGTTAATTCAGAGCTAAATTATATTGATTACGCACATATATGCCAGGGCGTCGACGGGGGCCGAGCCGCCGAGCCAATCATATACTTATTCCAATCGGGTCAGCCCTCGTTAGCACTCTGGCACATGTGCGCATAAGAGCTCCGTGAAGTGTGTGAACAACTTGCACGCAGCAATAAATAAAAAATACTTAAAAGTGCGGAATCGTATGCAGGTTTTGCAATTGAATCGCAAAAATTGCTAAGAGCTTACTTTCTTAATAAAAGAATAAAAAAACAGACAGTTAGCAAAAATTTAATTAAACGATGGTTTTGCCATTGAAGTATTGCCTAGAGGATTGGAACAGCAACCAATCGTTTGCAATTTTATTTCAAATGACGAAGGTGTATGCAAATTTCCAGTAGCACACAAGGTTTCAAAAAAGTTCGAAAAACGATTTTAAGTCTTTAAAACGTTTTAAAAACGTCTTAAAAACGTTCTTAGACGCTCTCTACTATTAGGGAATGCAATATAGCGTAATACGCTAAATTTATTTTATAATAAATGATTAAATATACTCAGCATGTAACCTGGTATAACCTAGCCCAAGGCGAGGGCCAGTATAGGTGTATGTGCACATTGCCAGTCCAGTTTCAGTTCAGTTCTTCAGTTCTTCGTCATAACCCGCCAGTCCTTCACCTTGCGTCGATAAGTTTGATTCCCTGTGATTTCGTATGGATCTCCAATTTTAATACAGGCACAATACATGTCAGTTCACTTTGGATATGTGGGGCTTATTATTCCAACAGGAGCGCTTGTCATCACGTAGGGGGCAAGCGTGTATTCTGTATATTCATTTACATATAATGAGCGCGCAGCAGGTAAATACAGATATACAAAATGTACGCTGACCCCCTATGAAATGGCGAGCGCTCTTGTCGGAAGAATAAGCCTCATTCACCATCTCCGCGAACACTAAATTGTATGCGACCTGGCAATGTTGTATGATTTGAGGGCGTTGGTTTAGCTTACTGGCGAGTGTTCCGCAAACCACGCCAGCAGTAAGCAGACGATGTAAGACAAAAAAGAGGCCTTTTTTCGATCAACAGGTGGTCAACAGTCAACAAACATACGACATTTACTGCTGGCGGGGTTTGCGGAGCACTCGCCAGTGATACAGTGGGTCAAAAGACAGTGGGGAGAATAGGGTCACGTGGCACTAATTTGCTCCGCCATTTATAGCACCTCTCACCACACGCAGTTCTATTACTTCTATACCTATTTCCATGGTACAAGAAGACAAAATACCATTAAAATCACATTAGAATGTTGAATCTCGTCAAACAGGCTCAATATCTAATTGGATATGACGTTATACGGGCTCCTCGTCTGATTGGACGATTCAGGTAAACGTGCGCATGGACGTACCTTGTATACTTGTACCGTGCCTATATCGTTACTGCAAAGTGAAAGAACGATATGTATGTATTGCTAAAAAGTACTGGAAGGTGCTACAACTATCAGAGACAAACAGCACACCGCGTCACTGTTCAAAAAAATCAAAAAATCAAACTGGATTTTTTCAGCAAGATCTTCACAGAATTTCTATGCTTCCGTATAGTTGTTTACTGTTATTTCTTGCGAAACCTCAAGTTATTTATTTTTGTATAAAATAGATATGTTTATATTATTAAAGATGGGATGTAGGTTGGAAAAAAAATCAAAGTCAAGTAAATAACGGTTTTTTGCATTTTTAAACATAGCGCACTACTGAAAAAAATCTCAAAAAATCCATTTTCGACTAACTTTTCAACGCTCTACAAGAAAGAAGAATAAAATTTTATCCAGGTGTAACAGAACCTGACCAAGGTTTTAAAGTTGGAATAATTTTTCTTAAAGTTATGTTGAACTCCAACAAATGAAAAAAAAATTCCTTTGAATAGTAATGTTAAACTATACACTCACAAATTTTTTAAGATTTTTTTGATAGTTAGGAAGCAAGAAAAAAAGAAGACGTAAGAAAGTGCTACGTTTTAAGTCTGTTGCAATCAAAAGAACGGTTTCTTACATTTTTGACCATGACGCACCACTGAAAGAAATCTCAAAAAGTACGTTTTCAACTTATTATTTGACGCTCTTCAAGATAAAAGAATAAGATTTTGTGCAGGTGTGTTAGAACCTGGCAAAAATAGCGTTTAAAATTTAAAATAATTTTTTCAAGGTTGCGTTCAACTCCAATAATGAAAAAAAAAATTTTATTCAAAAGTAACGTAAAACTATGTACTCCTGACTTTTTCCAGATTTATTTTATAAATAGAGAGCGAGAAAAAAATTAAAACGTGAAAAAAGATGTTTTTGGACCCTATCAGGACCCCAAAAATTTTTTGGAACCCTCTAATATCCTTTACTTTAAACAACAATTCGAGCCTTTCTATAAATGTTTCCCAATTGCCCGTCGTCAACCAAAATTTCAACGAATTGTTATCCACCATAGTTCCCTTAGAAATCACTATCACTGTCCAAACACGCGGATAAATTTTCACTCGAGTTTCATCTTAACTCTGTCTTTTCGTTTAATTTAGTATCAACTTGTTTTCCGTCTACTGAATTTTTTTTCTGACCCTGCAGCTGCCACCTTTTCGTCTACACTGACTTTTTTTCCTTAAGTCATAGAGCTACTGGTAAAGGCTATCTCTATTTTTTATCATTTTTTCACTACTTGAATTTTGGTCAATGTGTATGATCATATTATGTTTTAGAATTTCACGTTAGTATTTAAAACTAAGCATGTAAAAGAAATAATAACAAAAAAATCTAACGCATCTGAGATTCAATACTTATCAAATTTAACATGAAAAAAAAAATGGAATGAAAAAAGGTAGATAACTATAAACAACGAACACATCTATTCAATTTCCTCAAAAATTACTTAGATGCTGGAGCGGGGGAATGTGTTTTAAGTATAGTTTTAGAGTGTGTTCGAGTGGTTATAGTAGTACTTAAAATGTGCAGGGTAAGAGAGGGGGATCACATAAAATACAACAGAGTTTTACCGCATAAAGATAACGGACAAATCTACAGAACTTTTTCTTATTTTTCTGGGACAATCACAATGGGGTCGAATCTACAAAATCCAGACAAAAGTCCAAAAATTAAAAGTGTCACATAGGAATTTTTTTATTTAGGATTAGCTATATTTACGCGTTATACGTTACCAATACGATTGTAGCTGCACAGATGTTAGTTGTAACATAGCGTTCGTACGATCAGGCAGTCGAACGTTTAAAAGAGGAAAAGAAGACATATGATTCATTTTACGAAAATGGAAAAATGGAACAATTATTAAGTCTATTGGAATAAAATGGGATCATCTACAAGTAAGTAATGTATAACAAAATTTCCACAAAATTGTATTGTCTTAAGCAAACAAGTATAAAGTTGTACTTCTATAAAATTATGTGGCAAATAATATAATTTTGAGTATAACAATACCTTCTATGAAACAATATTGTGTACGAAGGTAGTGCAACTATCGTGGGAATGAGTATACCTCCGTTGATTGGATTTGATTTCAATTAATATTTAATGAGCTAACGATAGTAAAGAATATATTACGGCGCAATACAATAAAAATTATATTAAGGCTAAGCAGTACAAGATTGCGCTTTCATCGAATCTTCCGATGGTTGTAAAACAACTTCCTACTGCCTATACGCTGATTACAACTGTAACATTACGCTAACATTTATCACATATGATCCCACACTTATTCCTAGTCCATATTCAATACCCAAAGTATAACTATGCATAGAAGATTACGAAAAACCATCCTGTAGTATCGGTGTCTTCAATCGGGTAGTATTACATGCCAGTGAATTTCCCTTCAAGACGTTAATCACACATAGATTTTTTTGACAGATATTATTCAAACGTCAAACGAAAATTGAAATAGCATACAAAATTTCCACAAAAATTGCAGCTCGTTTGCCTGTACCATTATTCTATGTATGTTAAATTTAAAAAAATCGATATTTAACCTGTAACCTTATGAAAAAATCACGTAAAATGGCATTAATATGATTTGTAGGAATCTCTCAGTTTTATAAGTATAAAAGATTACATTTAGATAAGCCTACCGAATTTTTAAATACACCCACAAGTTGGTTTGTAAATAAATTTAGAAAGAGGGGATAAAGTGCGTATGAAAGCATGTATGTGAGTACATCCACACGAGAAAAACAATTTCTAGCTTTGATGCACACGTTAGCGTTCTTCTCACTTCTCAACTTTTCCCCAACTATGTGAAGAACGTCCTAATGTCAAAAAATCACTTTAATCCTGATGAAAAAATTGTCAACGAATAAAAATTAAAAAAAAACACTATAAGAATTTATAATCGTATTTGAGCAGTACGAAAATTTTTTTTTTTAATATTTTAAAATATGGAAAAAATACGAAAAATTGTATAAACAATTGTTTATTTACTGTGAAAGTAACAAATTCATTATATAGGAGTAAATATTTATTAATACATTGGAAAGGTGCTCTGCTAAAATATACTAATTTTCAAGTTTTCTGAAAGAACATTACAAAAAAAAAATTTATTCTGTTAAGTAAATTATTTATGAATTTAATTTATAATTATAAATGCACCATGAAATGCAGAAATTGAATTTTCTATATTGGGACTGGTTGTAGCAGAGTGGATAAGGGCCTTGACTAGTGTGCAGAGGGTCCGGGGTTTAAATCTCTTTGGGAACTAATTTTTTTTTTCTTTGTTTTTCTTTTTTTTTTTTTAATTTTTTTTATTCTTCTTTACAATTGGTTAAAAGAAAAAGAAATAAAATTCATAAAATTCAAAATTTGTGGTGTAGTGATGAGATTTGGCGTTATATGGTGCAGAGGGAACCAGCAGTACGTCACGGGAGACGAGAGGAAGGGGGGCAAACCGAGAAAAATCCACTTCCGTCACACTTTTTCTTAAGGTCAAAATCTGAGATCATTAATTAACCCTCGCGCATAACGCGTTTATAGAAGTATAACTTCAAAACTGTGAGAAAGAGTGGTGCACGTGATTTTAAATCTAAAAATTTAGAAAAATTCGTAATTGTAAAGCAAAAACTGTCAAATGTTCCACATTGTTCCGCCTCGAAAATTATTGCAGATTATAGATAAGTGCATTATGATGAAATGTCAAAATTTGAGGTGCCCATATTTACACGAATAATTTTAACTTAATGTTTCGTGAAAATTTGTGAGTCAGAGTGACATACTTTACTGCTCAGGAAAGCGTCAGCATTGGTACGAACGTGTGCTCAATCTTTCTCTCTCACTCTCCCTTTGTTTCTGTCTCCACTATTTTTTTTCTTTTTCCACCTCCTTATATACACAGATAAAATTACAAGCCAGTAAGCAATTTATCACTCAAGTGCTGTCATCACTGTACACAGGTAATCAACTTTTTGTCTCCTTTTTTCTCCTCTCCATATACACAAGTACTGACACCAGTGTAGACAAGTAATAAACGTCTTTCACAAACTGTCTTTCGTTTCGTGTGCTATTTAAATCCATGTACATAAGTCCAACACACTTCTTATTTCCTTACATACGTTTTTATTTCTATTCTTTTACAATCTCATTGTATTCCATGAGAGCATTATTATTAAAAGTGCAATTATCATTAGTTTTACGTTACACTTTATGAAAATGGACGCTGTTATTATTGTTGTTATTATTATCATCATCATAATCACCACCATCATCGCCATCATTATCACTACCATCACCATAATCACCACCATCATCACCACCATCATCACCACTGATGATGTTGCTGTTGCTGTTGCTAGTTTGTAACAAATACGTTGGCATAATGATGACATTCAAGATGGCCAATCCAATGTAGCGGGCCAAAATCTGATACAGTGCTCAAATCTTAATGAAAATATATACTCAAGGGTTTTCAAGGTCACTGATTACAAATCCAGATTTAATGTTTTAAAATTCAAAATGGTGAATCCAATATGGTGAACCAAAATCTGATCAAGTGCCCAAATCTCGACAAAAAATTATACTCGGGGGTCTTTGACGTCATTAATTGAGGACCCGGATCGAATAACTCGCCCGACGCTCGAAACGGAATTTAAGTTTGCGACCGAGGGGCCGATTTTCAAAAGTCCTTAAATCGCTTTTAAAAAAATACTAGCTTATAGACAGTAAAAAGCCGCATCTTTTTTGTTCATATAAATTTTTTATCCGGTTAATACTTTGCGAGAAAAAAAATAAATACCGTACTTTCTGAAAACTCAAATCCAATGGATTTTAAAAACATATATCGCTGTTTCTCAGCCAATTATTATCAAAATCGTTTGAAACTTGGTATGGGATCGGGGAATACCTTAGCGTTGCTGATAAGCTGATTAGAATTCGTTTTACTTGTCATGAATTATAAATATTTAATGACAACGTGGTAGTGCAATAATTTCCAAACTTGTAAACTTTAACGAAAAAAAGTATGCGGGGAAGTTTCAGCTTGACAAAACTTCCAGCGACAAAGTTGTTCCTTAAGACTCGAAGAAGTTTTCCTCAAAGTTTCAACTCGATTATTCAAGAAACAGCTGAGATACAGAACTTTTTGTAACTACGTGCACAGCTGGTAGTAACTGCGCCACGTCGGCTGTGGACCAGCTCCTGCATCAGGTTAGGTCGTCTGCTGCATACTGGTGACAGCTTTTCGCCTGCCGTCGGTCATACGTGCATTGTTTACACTTTATCCATGAGACAGGAGCTGGATGTGTCGATTGAGCTTATAAGAGGATTGCTATTCACTATTTAGAAACGTTTAGATTATTATACAAGTGAAAAATGTCGAGCAATCAGTATTCTGAAGGAAGTAGAAAAAGAAAAAGAAACGAAAGTGATTGGAAGTTTAATAAAAGGGAACGTGCAAGGAATGAAGTGAGCTTTTCTGTTAACTCTTTCATGAATATCGTGTTTATAGTTATATCAGTAATTTGACTTACTGTAGTAAGCTGTTGACGTACTGTACAGTAATCACTTTCGTTTTTTTTTCTTTTTCTACTTCCTTCAGAATACTGATTACTCGACATTTTTCACTTGCATAATAATCTAAACGTTTCTAGATAGTGAATAGCAATCCTCTTATAAGCTCAATCGACACATCCAGCTCCTGTCTCATGGATAAAGTGTAAACAATGCACGTATGACCGATGGCAGGCGAAAAGCTGTCACCAGTATGCAGCAGACGACCTAACCTGATGCAGGAGCTGGTCCACAGCCGACGTGGCGCAGTTACTACCAGCTGTGCACGTAGTTACAAAAAGTTCTGTATCTCAGCTGTTTCTTGAATAATCGAGTTGAAACTTTGAGGAAAACTTCTTCGAGTCTTAAGGAACAACTTTGTCGCTGGAAGTTTTGTCAAGCTGAAACTTCCCCGCATACTTTTTTTCGTTAAAGTTTACAAGTTTGGAAATTATTGCACTACCACGTTGTCATTAAATATTTATAATTCATGACAAGTAAAACGAATTCTAATCAGCTTATCAGCAACGCTAAGGTATTCCCCGATCCCATACCAAGTTTCAAACGATTTCGATAATAATTGGCTGAGAAACAGCGATATATGTTTTTAAAATCCATTGGATTTGAGTTTTCAGAAAGTACGGTATTTATTTTTTTTCTCGCAAAGTATTAACCGGATAAAAAATTTATATGAACAAAAAAGATGCGGCTTTTTACTGTCTATAAGCTAGTATTTTTTTAAAAGCGATTTAAGGACTTTTGAAAATCGGCCCCTCGGTCGCAAACTTAAATTCCGTTTCGAGCGTCGGGCGAGTTATTCGATCCGGGTCCTCAATTACGAATCCATGATAAATTTCTTAATTCAATATTAAGCTATCACATATCCCCAAAATTCAAACATACGTTGAGAGTAAAGTCATGAGAAAAATAATATAAGGGGTATGATTTTTCCAGAGAAGGCAGATGATTTGCTACCTTCGGATGTCACAAACCTCTGAAATGACACGAGTGAGCCATTGAAAAGATTTGTTCATGTTTTTATTTTACTTTTTTTAAAGTTTCAATTAAAACATACTTAAAATTTCTTGTTAAGTACCAGTGGCAAAACGAAAAATACTCGAATCACATACAAGTAGTGTTCGTTATGGGCCCGGAAAACCGCGAGTTTTAATAGCAGATAAGAAACCAAACGTTTTGTTGTAAGATGCTTTAAATGATAGTGAATAAAATTTTGAAATAATACGTCGAATTATATTACTGTAAAATCGTTTTATTATTAATCTAAAAGTCAACGTTTCGGTCATTTGGATACAATATCTCTACCCTCATCAGGTACGACAAAGGTTGAAAATAAAGACAAACAATAAAAATTAAAACAAAAGCGTCACTTAACGAAAACTAAAAAAATGAACGAGCGCGAGACACCCACCATACGTCCACTGCGTATAAGTTGTCAAGTCACAGTAAATTTAAATTTTGCACGACGCGGAATATACAGCCAACGCGTGTACACCCAAGAGTAAGTGATACTGTCCCTGCATTTGCCCTAAATGGCAACAGTGCACCAAAATTAGTAGGTAAATAACGTGTCGGTACTGCCAGTCAAGTAACTGTTTAATATAAGGTATTGTAGGTAAAGGACTATAGTACGCGGAAAAGTCACCGGGAAATAGATATTTAAAAATTATTAGTTTTCCCGAGATACCTTGTGTAAAGATGACGGCCCTGCCACGATAAAACTGACAACATCGTACTCTCTTGCTCTCTTCTGCTATTATATACTTATACTTGTGTTAGACTTAAATCTTTATACTTGTATGTTTATGTATGTACAGCGCATGTGCAACTTACAATATCTGAACAAAACAATTCTTACGTTCAACGTTTTCCTTACTGTTTTCTCAAAATTTAAAGAGTTAACCCTATCTTTTTTTTCAAATAATAGAATCTTTATAATTAAAAGTATATATACCATAAGTATATGGGGCCTATACGCTTAATAATTGTTATGATTATTATTATTAGACACGTATTATGCGAAACCATCATCATGTTTACGATTTTGTTTTAGATGCCGATAGAGTTATCGATACTTACTGTATTGAGTGGATGAATCTACCAGTTTTTAAACTGTTGCGTTCTTGTGCCTCGTAATTCAGTCTTCTTCATTATGATGTCTGGACGAGGGAAACTTGGAGACACATTTTTATGCAAGTAAAACTACTTTAAAGTGCCCATTGCATTAGAAAAATAAGGATCTTTATTTTCAGTGTATCAATTTTTTCCCTTTAATACAATCGATATATAATAGGTCAATCGAAATATACTAGGCTAAAAAAAAAAACAGAATTCAAGAATAAAAAGATAAAAAAAACTACATAACAAATTCGTTATATGCAACATACTATGTTTGTAACTATGTTATTATGGACATCAACTTGTTTAAATTCAAACGCCAGCCACAGCCCGTGTTTTGCCTCATGCGCACTGCAAGCAGTCGGCCAACTCCTGATCAGAAATCGAAACTTGGCAGTGGCTCGGTACTGCATTGATATCCTATCTAACCTACGTTGGTCTTAGTGTGGCAAATGCATTGCGTTAGATGGCGTGATGTTACGCGGGAAGAGTTTGGCCCTACCTTGGCATCCTAATATGCCTATGTACACAGTGTAGTTGTGTATGTATAATGATTTTTTTTTTTTTACGATTTGCAGAATTTTTAGAAGATACAAGAAGAAAATATCGGTTAGTGAATTTCAATAATTCATTTTATTAATGTAATGGACGGATGAATAAAAGAACACACAATTATAACTAATCGGATTTATTAGAAAAGTCTTTATTGAATCTTGCTGCCCTTCTTCCTGTCCAATACGTCAAATAAAGAAAAATTGTCTTCAGCACACTCAAAATGTCCTTTTCCTGGATGTTTTTATCTTGGGAAAGATTACTGTTCTATATTGACATTAAGGAAGCAGAAAAATTAGTACAAAATTATAGTTACAAATGTGACTGCAACAGTCGTTGAGCTCATGAGTTTATCTTGCAGTAAGTTGTACAACTCTGTATTTTTTAACAGAGTTACCCAGCCTTAGATCTTTGTACAGTGAAATGCTAAATCACCTCCCTAGACATGCGCCTCTTTATGATCGTTGAAACATTGTCGAATGAGTCTGAGTTGAAGTTTATTACTAAAATCCAATGTTGTTTCTAAAATTTCATAATAAAAATAAGAAAAATGATTCATTCAGTATAGAATGATTGATGAAGTAATTACTAAACTACCTACAAGGTCTTTTTTTGTTACACTAGCATCATTTTTTAAATCGTTTTAAAAAATGGAGAATCGTCCATCGTTTTTATCGGAAATAAGTATTCCTGGTGCCTATTTTCAAAATCTTTAAAAGTTAATATTACTAGCATATCATTAATAGGTTTTTGAAAATGCACAAGCTTTTTAACTCCTCTAACTGACCGTCAATACTCTTGTGTTTTTTGTCCTCATTGTTTTTATAATCAATAACTTGTCCATCTTTTTTGAAACAACATCTGCAATATCAAAGTAAAGTAAAATGAAAGTACTTGTATACTGCAAGGTTGTAAAATAAATAATACCTATACTCGACTGCATCAATGCCATTGACATTGACTGGTCAAAGTCATCGGTCTAAGTGGCAACAGATTTTATTATGATATTTTCTTCATCAGTAGGAGTACTCTGTAGACCTGAAAAAACACATTTGGTTTAAAAAAAATCAAATTATTTGTGATAAATATCACTGTTAAGATAAAACTTGAATAACAATATAAAACTTATATGTGTTTACTTTCTGCGGAAAATCAGAAACATGAAAAAGCTTATACACATCCTATTTTAAGTGTACACCCACATCTAACAGTTTCGGTGTTGATTTACTGGATTATTTATTTGAGTTAATACACAACCCCAAAACTTGGTTAATTATTAGAGGCTTGAGAAGAAAATGCTGAGGATCACTATCTGGATTTGTCTTTTGCACATATTTTAAAGCTCCTTCGTAGGTATTTAAAACACACATGTTTTCAAAAAAATAATTCTACATTAAAGTACAGTAAAAGATGTCTCACTCTTTGTAAATAAAATGTGGCACTTAAAAAACTGACAGAATAGTGGTATAGCATTGCTACATACAAATTTACGCATACCCTCAACATCATCATCATCATCATCATCATTCACAGGAGGAGGCATGTAACTCGCAAACATTTGTGTTCTAATGGTATTAGTTTTTTAAAACTTATAAGGCACAATTACAGGCTTAAGAAACTCTTTTGGAGGGTGATGAACTTACAGAATTAAAAATAACTTACTCATCTCACTGATATATAAAGCAAAGTCGCTAAAACCGTTGTAATCGCTAACCGCAAAAACTACTGAACCGACTTTGTTAAAATTTTGCATACCGATTCTCGACACTTCCTAGATGGTTTAAGTATAAACTTTATCTTGAAAAATTTAACAACAATAGCAATAAATGGGATCAAAGTTTTGTGAAAATACGCCAGCTTTTCACTCTAGTTCAGTAGGATCCGCTAGGTGGCGTCGACATAAAATCGAAGCTACTTACAACAGAATTAATTAAGTGTAGGTAAGGACAAGTGACCTAGGTCTACTTCCACCCTAATCCTCCAGGATAAACTAGTGCCAGCAATAAAAAATTAATCATACCGACAACATCTTCGGCAGAATACCAGGAGACGTGTCTAGCCAGAGCGCAACCTGCTCCAACATTTAAGAGTTGTGTGGCCGTTCCACCAACCCGCCTGGTGCCGTCAGAGAATGTTTTACCACAAATATAAGCCAGGAAAGAGAGCCATGAGGAGCACGGGCAGCCACAACGTCTTTTTTCTTAGTAGTCGTCCCAACGGCATACCCACAGAGAAGATATTCTCTAGGCCCACTTTTCCGACTAACGATGAGCGATTGGTTATCCGGGGAACGACCCGAAGACGAGATATTCTTTGGTCAGCGGTGTACCTCCCTTTATCTCCAAGGGTAAGAGTCAAGCTACCCACAGCCAGCTCTTCAGCATCAAGAATAATAATAAGATATAGCTAAAAGTTTTACCACTGGCCCTTTTCAGGGGCCATTATAAGTATTTAAGTTCCCTACTTAACCATTAATCTCATCGGTTCTTTTAAGGGCCACCTAAGTTTAAACTACCTTGCCAACAAATACATTTTTACTACCATTTCCAAAAGCGATTTGTCGACTAAAAGACTATGTTAACGAAAGATGGCCACTATTACACAAAGTCAGTCATTCACTGGCAGTCATCACGAGCGGGGTTGTTCTTCGCAAGACTGGGAACCCCTGTGACCGACAACCCTTTCGACTCTAAGCATTCAACCGTGAATCAACGATCCTTTCCATGGTGTGTGCTGTACAAACTCAACAGCTATGAAGAAAAAAAAAAACTTGAGTCAATGGGACAGTCTCCAACGGGCAAGCATCACAAACCAATCTTCCCGTCTTAGATTACCAAAACAACTGAGTCTGCACAAAAAAAGGTGCTTTAGACACCAACGTCTTCGACGTTATACCAGGAGACGTTGGGAAAGATTACTACAACTAGCTCAAAAGCTTCGGACTTTGTGATTTTTCTCCCAATCAGTCTGGGGCTTCAACAGCAGGCCAGAGAAGATCACCCTGAGGTATTCAGGCAGTCACAATTGCTGTAAGCTTCAGTCAAGAAAGAGTTTACTTAAAAAGCTCACCGATCTTTTTTAGGGCCATCAGACGTCGAACTACCTTGCCAAAAAATATACTAGAACTTAACAAAGTTGACAGAAAACAGCCTTTAGGGGTCACAAAAGTCTCAAGCATGCCAAAAATTGCAAGAGGGTGAATTGGAAAAAAAACTTCAAATGTATCTAATAAATACAATTATCTCAATTTAAAGAACCCAACTGGCTCTCACCTATTGCTTCAACATATACGTGTTATGAAATAATTTTTATTGTATTTTCATTTTGTAAATCAATAAATCAAAATTCGACTTTATAATTGCCATTTAAATTGTTAATGATAATAAAATTATTTAAATGATTTAAAAATAGCTATGATAATTTTCTTATAATACGTATACTAAGCCATTATATTTCAATAGATATTGTTTAAGAAATTAGAATTTTTGTTGAAAAAAATTCAAAATTAATTTTTTTCAACAAAAATTATCATCACTTAAAAAAAATATACATCATGTCATGTACACTTGTGAAATGCTGAAATATCCATAAATATTTTTCAATTTATTGCCATAAATATTGCCGATTTATCTATAAAAATCATCAAGTAAAGTCAATGAATTATGTAAAAATCTCTTTCTAAACAATATTTTCTATTTCTGTATTTTTTTGCTTTTTTACTTCAATAAACAAATTTTTTTTATCTTTGCATCTTGATAAAGCCACATATAATTGACTATGAGAAAAAAAGAATTTTCTTAAATACAAACCTACTTTATCGAAATTTTTACCTTTAAATTTATTTATTGTCATAGCAAACACCACAAAGATTAGGAATAATTTACGATACAAAATAAAAGGTGATGTTAAGGTGTTTCTAGTGACTGAAGTTATTCTTGGAATGAAGACTCCATTTTCAATCTTTTCTTTAGTTATTATTTCTTTTTCTATATTATGCTGTAATATATCCGTAATTCGTAAGCGTATTCCATTTCACAGTCCATCTGATATACTTAAATATAACTGTCAGATTTATTAACTCCTTTATTATTCAAGTTATCTATACAATAGTAAGTTTTTATTTCTGCAGTTAATTTTTTAATAAAGAGTGACTTAAAAAATGACCCGTTTTTGCAACCTCGAGAATCGTCTTAAATTATTTATCAAATTATTGTTTATCGTTTAAACATGCACCTAGTAAATTTTTAGGAGGGGATCAGTTTTGGTTTCTTAGATATAGAAGGTAGAAGATATTGAAATATTATTAATAACCGTATAAATCAGGTTTACAGTGAGTCTCACAAAATAAAAAGTGTTTTC